>JAJIBD010010650.1:0-47557 GCA_021461705.1 Cryptotis parvus | reverse complement strand
AAAACGATACATATGATAACCTCTAAATATATGTACTACAATGTACAATATGTTAGGAAGAAAGAAAGAGAGAGAGAAAAGAGAAAGAGATAAACAACCTGCCCTAGAGGCAGGTTAGGAGGAGGGGGGAATCGGGGTCATTGTTGGTGGGAAATGGGCACTGGTGGAGAGATGGGTGTTGGAACACTGTATGACTGAAACCCAAACATGAACATCTTTGTAATTGTATATCTCACGGTGGTATAATAAAATAATAAAACAAAAAAGAGTTATAAAAAATAAATAGATCCCCCACAAATGCCTGTTCCTTTAAAACCAAGACAGCAATGCAGAGCTGTGGGCTTTCCATACTGTGGGGCTACCAATACCCACATTCTTTCTCCTGAGACAAAGGAAGAGTGGCTGCTGGCTCGGCCCTGGCCAGTTTCAACAGAGCTCCTAGGGCCAGCAGACACGTGGGCTGCTGTGGCCACACTGGCAGGGCTTGGAGCAGGGATTGAGGACCCTTCCCTCTTCCCCCACCTCCAATGACCCAATGGGCATGACTACGAGCTCCACAGCCTCCATGATCAGTAGTGTGGGAGAAGAGAAGAACCAGACACACGGGCTGTGCCAAGCTCCTACCCACGGCCTCCCGGCTTAGATAACAACCACGTTTAGGGCCAGGTCTTCCCGGACTTGCCCATATATACGTTATAATGGTCAATGTAGTTGCACCAAACTGGGGGAGCTGGTGTGGGAATGAGGAGTGGCTGGTAGGCTGTGGCCTTTGGTGGTGGTAGGAGCACACTGGTGGTGGAACTGGGGTTGAACAGTGAATGCTTGTGACAACTGTACTACGAGTAAATTTGTCACAGTGTTTTAATATTTAAAAATTTTTAAAAACAGTGTTTTAATATTTAAATTTTTAAAAAAAAAACATAGAGAGGGAAGAGAGAGAGAGAAAGAAGAGATAAAGAACCTGCCATAGAGGCAGGCTAGAGGAAGAGGTAGGGAATTGTGGACATTGGTGGTGGGTAATGGGCACTGGTGGAGGGATGGGTGCTGGAACACTGTATGACTGAAACCCAAACATGAACATCTTTGTAATTGTACATCTCACAGCGGTACAATAAAATATTACCAAAAAAATCATTAACAACAACAACAAAAAGAATTCCTCTCACTAAAAAATCATGAATGCCAAATGACTCAACAAAGTACAGTTATGGAACTCATCTTCTATTTCTGCACACCTGCATTTGTAAATAATATTGTATTGCAAGAAATAACCATGGAATCCCACTTTTCTCAGAAGTCACCAAATCCCATATTAATTCAAGGACATCTCATGTTACTCTTTGTCTTCTTCTCCTCTTCAAAGATTCAATAAATTAACTCATTCACGATCACGATCACGATCTTCCCGTTGATCATCTATTTGCTAGAGCGGGCACCAGTAATATCTGCATATGTCCTGTCTCATGCCAGTAGAGCCAGGGGCATCGGCTTGCTACAGGAACATAAAGAGACTTAAACCATTATATTAGGTCATGGGAATGACCTAATATAATTGTTACTGGAATTTGGCATATCATATACAACACGAGAAGCTTGCCAGGCTTGTCGAGCGGGAGGCAAACTCTTTTAAACACCTCCAAATAAAGCATTAATTGATGAACCGCGAGGCCGCCAGCGGCCGCGCGGAACCGGGCTGTGATGGGCTTGTCTGCTGGGTGGAGTTCTGACGAGAGGGAAGTCCAGAAATGGAAAATGGCGGCACCCGTGGAGTGAGGAGCAGTGGTCTGGCTTGTTGTGAGGCTCTGCCGAGGTGGTGGGCCAGGGCTAGAACCCGCCATGCCTCCCGACTGCCTCATGAACGGCTGTGCACAGGGAGAGCAAGGAACAGCTCTGCCCCATGTGTGAGAGTCTCTGGACCAGCATACCTGGGCCGAATTGAGGAAAAAGCTGCGGCAGGGTGGGTGTCGGTGATCCGGGCTGTGATGGGCTGGTCTGCTGGGTGGAGTTCTGACGAGAGGGAAGTCCAGAAGTGGAAAATGGCGGCGCCCGTGGAGTGAGGAGCGGTGGTCTGGCTTGTTGTGAGGCTCTGCCGAGGTGGTGGGCCAGGGCTAGAACCAGCCATGCCTCCCGACTGCCTCATGAACGGCTGTGCACAGGGAGAGCAAGGAACAGCTCTGCCCCATGTGTGAGAGTCTCTGGACCAGCATACCTGGGCGGATTGAGGAAAAAGCTGCGGCAGGGTGGGTGTCGGTGATCCGGGCTGTGATGGGCTGGTCTGCTGGGTGGAGTTCTGACGCGAGGGAAGTCCAGAAGTGGAAAATGGCGGCGCCCGTGGAGTGAGGAGCGGTGGTCTGGCTTGTTGTGAGGCTCTGCCGAGGTGGTGGGCCAGGGCTAGAACCAGCCATGCCTCCCGACTGCCTCATGAACGGCTGTGCACAGGGAGAGCAAGGAACAGCTCTGCCCCATGTGTGAGAGTCTCTGGACCAGCATACCTGGGCCGGATTGAGGAAAAAAGCTGCGGCAGGGTGGGTGTCGGTGATCCGGGCTGTGATGGGCTGGTCTGCTGGGTGGAGTTCTGACGAGAGGGAAGTCCAGAAGTGGAAAATGGCGGCGCCCGTGGAGTGAGGAGCGGTGGTCTGGCTTGTTGTGAGGCTCTGCCGAGGTGGTGGGCCAGGGCTAGAACCAGCCATGCCTCCCGACTGCCTCATGAACGGCTTTTGCACAGGGAGAGCAAGGAACAGCTCTGCCCCATGTGTGAGAGTCTCTGGTTAACTCATTAACCAGAAAAAGGAAGAGTGCTTGGAAAGGATTACTGAGCACAGATTACTAACAAGGTTGACCACGAACCTATCCAATAACCAAAACTAACATAAGCACAACTCAAGACATTTTCTACAGTTAAACAATACCTAGAATAATTTAATGATCAACAAAAAATTGCATTAAATTCAGTAGCAACTGATAAACTGGATCGTGTCAGATATTTGCATCTACAGAAGACATGAAATTGCGTGGTTCTGTCACTCACTTTATTTTGGCAGATCTGGTGCACGGGCCGGGCATGGGCCTCTGCTATTACAGCTGCACTGCGGCCTGCGTTGCAGTCAAACACTTCCAGGGACCTGTGTCGGCCAGCGGCAAGCACAATGTCTAGGCCTTTGGTCAGGGAAAACAGGACTAGCCCCTCCACATCATAAGACACAGAGGAAGCAGTCGGAGCCTTGAGACTCTATTGGTCCCTGGCCTGGCCTGAGCAGTACGAGGGGGTGGGTTTCCAGGGGAGACAAAGAGACCTGAGGGGGTCAGGAGCCGGAAGAGAGGGTACACCCACAGTGGCTGCAGGAGGAAAGTGGGGAAAGGGCCTACGCTGTGCACACCCTGCTGTCTTCCGGAAACTAACAAACTGCAATGGCCAGGGATGGGGACACTGTAGATGAAGGCGTTACGTGAACGGAACCACCCAATCTTCAACACTGTCAGAAAAGTAAATAGGAGGAAAATCAGAGGCAGTGAAAAGAGCACTAGTCAATAAACCCAATTCTAATTCCAAAATATGAAATTAGCAGTCAAGGCTGGAATAATCATAAATATGTCTTTATTCTATTTTTAAAATGTTCTAGCCCCGAAATATCACATTTCTAACTAAAATATAATAGAACCTTCTCACTAGTCCTTTGAAATTTTAAAATAAAGTCTTTTAAAAGAATTCAAGTTAAGCCTTTGAATAAAGTTTTGTCAAATTAATTTAGATCAAGAATTTAATTTCAAAATAAATTAGGCCAGAGCCATAGCACGTGGGTAAGACTCTTGCCTTACATATAGCTGACCTGTATACAAATACATGCAGCTAACCTGGATACAAAGCTCAGTGTCATATGTGTTCCCTGAGCCCTCCACAAGTGATCCCTGAGCACAGAGCCAGGCAAAGGCCCTGAGCACTGCCAGGTGTGTCCATATCCCTCCCAAAACTGAACAAAATCAACTTAAAGGGGATCACTTGTATCAATTGTCTTCCCATTGATCAGCGATGTGCTTGAGAGGGTACCAGTAACATCTCCATATATCCTGTTGCATGCTACCATAGCCCAAGGGCATCTGCTTGCTCCAGGAACATGAAGAACCTCAGACCATTCCTTCAGGTCATGGGAATGAGTTCTATAATTGTTACTGTTTTTTGGCATATCAAATACGACACAGGTAGCTTGCCAGGCTCTGCCGTGGGGGTGGTACACTCTCAGTGGTAGGTTCTCATCTCATGCATTTACTGATGAACCAGTAACAGGGAGAGATTGACTTTTCTCTTGGGTGGTGCTCTGAGGAGCTGTGGAGTCTGGATGTTGAAAATGGCGGCCTTCATGGTGTGGGGATTCCTCTGGCTTCTTGCAAGGCTCTGTTGGGATGGCGGGCCAGGGCTAGAACCCGCCTTCCCTCTCAGATGCCTCATGATTAGCTGAGCACAGGGAGAGCTGGTAGCAACTCTGCCCCGTGTGTCTGAGTCTCTGGATCAGGTATGCCTGATATACCTGATATCAGGTATACCTTGAAATAGTATACCTTGATATCAGGGCTTGAAATAGTCTTCGCTGTAAGGTGGGACTCTGACGAGCAGGGCTTGAGATCAGCTTTTCTCTTGGGTGGAGAAGCTGTGGAGTCTGGATTTTGAAAATGGCAGCCCTCATAGTATGGGGGTTCCTCTGGTTTCTTGCGAGGCTCTTAAGGGGAACTGCAGATGCTTCCCAGACAAGGAAGGGGCCACAGAGACAAACACGGCTGTCTTCCTCCAGAAACTGGTTCCGACTTGAGTTCTTAGAGATGCAGGTGGGCCCTTGCTCTGCAGGTATACATGAGAAATCATGTGCTGTTTTCAGTCCTTGGATCCTAAGCACTCACTAAATGATATCGCTCACAATTTCCCACTCTCGCATGCACATGGGCAAGTACAACGTAACAACCAGGCCATGGTCATCGTTCAGAGCCATGTCCTGAAAGCACTGCACACCCAACACCCTGTTGGAGGGACTGGACACGTGGAGCCCCGGTGGGTTCAGAGGGGATGGAGGTGGTGGAGGCGCCAGCCAGTGGGTCAGAGGGGGTGGAGGCGACTGTAGAGCTTCTCGGCTCGAGCTTCTCGGCCCCTCCCTCTCCACCCAGTTTCCAAGCCATGCAATGGCACCCCTGATGGCCTTCAATGAGTGGCCCTGAGGCTCCTTCCATGCCATGTTCCTCGTGCCCCTCCATGCAACTCCACATTCCCAAATGCAACAGCTTCCCCAGACGTGACCACCCACTGCTGCAGGCGCCCAGGTGTATAAATTGAATTCCCCACAATTTTATTTTGGGGACTAATTTTGTACCTTTTTATGGGGGAGTGGGGGATGCGTTTTAGATCAGCAGTACTTTGGGGTTACTCCTGGCTTGCGCTCAGGAATTACCCATGGCAGGGGTCAAACCTATGCAAGGCAAGTGCCCTATCTACTGTGCTATCGCTCCAACTCCAACTAATTTCATTCTCTACCTAGCAGGAACTGCTAAGATGCTGACTACCTGCATACGCAGAGCTGATCCTACACTCATCACTGATGCGAGGCACAGTGAGTAACCTGGCCAACTCAAAAGAGGCAGATTAGAGCCTGCTGCTGCCTACACCCTCCTTGGCCACCTCATAGGGACCATCACTAAGGAATCGCTCATCTCAGAACTCTGTGTCTACAGGCAAGCACCAGCCTGGAGCTCAGGCGCTCAGTAACCCTATGCCAGAGACTTCTCAGGATGCAGATGGTCTGGGGGACAATGGGGAAAGGATACAGGAGTAAAAGTCATTCACTGCTGACAGACATGTGATCTCTCCCCCTTTCTGTCAGAGGGAGCCTGAAAACAGGCTTGCACCAGCTCTTGGGTTTGTATCTGAAAGAAAGAAAGAGAGGCATGATGACCAAATAATTTGTGTAGCTCCTATAAGAATAAGCTTTCACCTTCAGAAGGCTAAAGTGTGGGAATTTTCAAGTCACCTAATAATCATGTTCTACGACACTGAGGGAATAAAAATGGTGGCTGCCCTAATTTTCATAAGAAAATTTTAGTTCTCCCTTCATGAAAAGTGATCACTGCATATAATTCATTTCTAGCTATGAGAGAGCAAATTTTTCTCCTAATTCTAAAATCAAGAGGTATCCAACCAGCTATAAATTATCTTTCACAAAACATGCACACTTAATATTTTCTAAATAGCATCATAAGCAGTTACAGTTGATTGAATGAACTGATTTTCTCAGTAGCCCCCCAACAGTAGTCTCATAAAGGAAAGGAACCGGCTTTCACATCTAGGGCATGACCACACCCAGAAGAACACGGCTGAGTTGACAAAGGAAGGGAAGAGGTTGTGTAAACAGTGGAGGAAGGGAACTCCAGGGAGCAGAGAGACACTTCTCACAGGTGTAGAAGGCAGGGCAGGCTCTGGGGTCGTGAGGGAGCCAAGCAGATGTGGGCCTGCAGAGATGCATACTTGTCCTCGTGGGGCCAGAGCTGAGGCCTGCCAGGCCCGCCATCACTGAGGCCCTTCCAGTGCCAACAGTAGGTAGGGTGGTGAGCAGGACCCTGGTAACAGCCAGGGGCCTGACTCTCATACACTGCTCTCCAAAGGGCAGGAGATGGGACAGAAATAGGCTGGCCTGGGCCGAGTGATAGCACAGCGGGTAGGGTGTTTGCCTTGCACGCAAGTGACCTGGGTTCGATCTCCGGCATCCCATGTGGTCCCCCAAGCAACACCAGGAGTAATTCCTGAGCAAAGAGCCGGGAGTCACCCCTGAGCATTGCCGGGTGTGACCCAAAAAGAAAAAAAACAGGTTGCCCAAGGAGCAAGTCCCACTGTTTCCCATACTACAGAGCCTTTCCGGTTTCCTCAGGATGCCCCCATTTCCTGAGGAAAGGAGCCCACCGACCACTACCCAACAGCTCACCTGCACATGAGTCTCCACCAGGGCAGCAGGTGCTGGCCTCAGGGCACAGAGAGGAAGCAGCAGCAGCACTTCCTTCATGTGCTCTGTCCACGCTCAGGAGGGGCCTTCCAGAGATTTTGTGAAAGACTGGTCTCCTTTATCTCAAACCGGTTCACATAAAACCAGACTAGTTTATGAGTTTTCACTAGAACTTATCCAGAGTATTTCTCAAGCCATTAAACAGTCTTTAAGTGCCATTAGGTGCATTCAGCAGGTCAGCTTGAACATGTATGAACATGCTGCTACCAGGTAGCTGAGGCCCATGCCAGTGACACGCTCGAAGCCCTGGGTCATGTCCTGCCACCGCCCCAACATCAGCGCTGACGTGCTGGAGGATGCTTGGGACCTGCTGTACTTCCCTCCCGTCCTTTCTGGAATTATGGGGAGGCAGCAGCCACTCTCAGGATGATCAGACCTTGCCATCTTCATTTCTATCTTCCTGTTATTTGGTTTCTGCCCCTCAAGGTGTTGCAGGTATGGCTATGGTACCTGGCTGCATTGGCAGTGGCAGACAGGAGACAGGCTTGTCTACACCCAGGGCTCTGCCCCGTGGGCCCTGGATGGTTGATGGTCTGACAGAGAAAAAGACTGGGCCCCCTGGGATGAACCCAGAGCCATGGCAGAGCCTGGCAAACTACCAGTGGTGTATTCGATATGCCAAAAACAGTAACAATAATGGACCTCATTCCCAACGAATAGAGATGTTACTGGCACCTCACGGAGCAAATCGATGAACAATGGGAAGACAAGTGATCACTTGATCACTTGAATCCCGTTATTCATCGATTTGCTCGAGCGGCACCAGTAACATTTCCATTGGACCCTATCACGTGCCAATGTAGCCCAATGGCATCTGGTTGATTCAGGAATATGAAGAGCCTCAAACCGTTCCTTCAGGGTCTTTACAAGGAAGTCTGACCATCTTGTAGGTGGGCGGCCACGTGATCTTTTGACATCCTGTGGGATCCAGTCGGTAATGGCTCTAGTCCAGAGGTTGTCTCCAAATCTCATTAAATGTCCAGCCCATCTGATTTTCAATGCCTTGGCAAACGAGACTGCGTCCCTGATTCTGGAATAGTGACGGAGGTCAGAACTCCGGATTCTTTCTCTCACTTGAGTGAGGCATGATATTCCCAGCATAGCTCTTTCGATTCCTCTCTGGGAGACCCAAATAGCATTCTCATCCTGCTTTCGTAGGGCCTAGGTCACTGAGGCGTATGTTAATGCAGGGAGAACAGTGGAGTCAAAGAGATGCACCCAGAACTGGAGGTTCTTTGTCCTTTTAGCTATTTCTTCGATGCCTTTGAAGGCATACCATGCCGCTCTCTTCCTCCTGCACAGCTCAGGTTTTAGGTCATTCATCATGTTGATTTCTCGACCTAGGTACACATAACTGCTGCATTCAGAGATGTTTATGTTTGTTCCATTGAGAGTGAATGGGGCCTCTGGAACTAGTTCATTTTTCATAAACATAGTTTTGCTGAGATTCAGCTGTAGACCTATCTTTCCACATTCTCGGTCAAAGTCAGCCAGCATTTGTGCCACTTGGCTAATGTTTGGTGTTATTAGAACGATGTCATCAGCGAAGCGGAGGTGGTGTAGTTGCCAACCATCTATCTTCACTCCCATTCCTTCCCATTCTAATTGTCGCATGATGTTCTCAAGGGTGGCCCAGCTGCAGTGGCAGGTGGCAGACAGGAGACAGGCTTGTCTACACCCAGGGCTCTGCCCCGTGGGCCCTGGATGGTTGATGGTCTGGCATAGAAAAAGACTGGGCCCCCCTGGGATGAACCCAGAGCCACGGCAGAGCCTGGCAAGCTACTACCGAGCAAATTGATGAACAATGGGAAGACAAGTGATACAAGTGAGACAAGTTATTTGGTGTCAGTTTTTTTACTGCTCTGCAAACCCTTCATCATAAATAGCATCTTTCCTTTATCAATAAACATGTGACTTGACCACAAATATTGCTTTACTTTCCTGACTTCTCAGCCTCACAGGATCAGTGGCCTCAGTGTTTCCTGCCAGTCTGCATTTCTGCAGGCTCCCACAAGCCTGCCAACCACCTAGATGATCAAGTAATTCAGCTTTACCACAATCAAAGCCCAATCCCAGTGCTATGTCATGGCTTTTGAGGCAAAATCCTTACTGGGATGGAAACAATATAGCAGGGAGGGCATCTTCCTTGCACGCAGACAACTCAGTTCATTCCCAGGCACCCCTATGGTCCCAAGCCCCATCAGGACTGATCTCTAAGTACAGAGGCAGGAGTGAGCCCTGAACACTGCTGGTGAAGCCCCCAAATAAACAAACAAGAAAATAGAGAAGCCAGAGCGAGAAGATACGTAACATCCTCACAGTGTGGGGTCCGGCCTCTCTCCCTGTATCAGGGCCTTCACAGGAGGGAGGTCTCCATGTATGGCACCCCAGTGAAGTGAGTCCCTACCCCTCAAAGGGGCCTCCACAATGCTAACATCCAACTGAAGCTGTTCTGTGCCCACCGTCAGACATGTCGGATAGAGAGAATGTGCTGGCAGAAACAGGCCAGAGGCACGCAGCCTACCTTTTTATCTCATCTTTGGAGGTGTCGATGTGATATTTGAGCAGCTGGAATTCTGAGCCAGAAGACAACAGTATGAAAGCATCGACGTAATAAAATTGTGCAGACTGGACGGGCCTGGAGAACATGCCTGTGCCCTGCAACACAAAGCAGCTGCTTTTCCCCACTTCCACCGCCAACAGCACCGCTGCTCTGAAACCACCCTCCTCTACAGTCCTGAAGGTGCAGACACACAGTTAGAACTGTGTCAGAATACTTGACATTACATGATTTAAATTGGCTGTGGGGGTGTTAAATTCTGAACAGAGAAATGAGGATCCTGAAGCGGGCAGATCCATGATCCATAGCAGGGATTCTAAAGCAGTCAAGCACTAGCTGTTTTACCAGAGTTCATGAGTACCTGCTCTTACACTGTGACCAAGACAACCCTCCACTGGGCTGCCGAAGTCTTTCCTTCCCCAGTTTTTTATGGATACAATTACATCTTACAAGACTCTCAGAACACACATGCTATCGTCATCTGGGAGCACTTGCAACTTGCCAGCTCATGAATGCCAGCTCTCAAAGGACACTGGTGCCATCTCCCTGTTTCTCAGGCCCCATTCTCTTTTCCAGTGATCTCTGTAAATTTATTTGAACAAGTCATTTTTCTCCCCAAAAGCCTGCAAGAATATTCCCTTGGCCACCGCTGTCTCCACTAACATCACAATGAAGTGATATTTTAAATTAATCGACTACTTGAGTATCAAAGTTCTCCATAGACCATGAAGTAAGACATGCTCAACTCTGTGTCTGCAAGTGCACACGTGTGTGTATTTCTGCACTGGACTCCTTGCCAATAAAGGCGGAGACTGGGTTGGAGACGACTCTGCCAGGGCAGCTGTAACTATCTCAGAGCACAGAGATGATCATCTTCAAACCCTGCACGGACACAGTAGTTGTTACCAGGAGCAGGGCCAGTTCCAGCCTTCGAATGGACCACACCCTCAGCGTCCTGTCCTGGGAAGCAGAGAGCAGCCACCTGCCACCATGGCTCCAGCTCACAGTGCTCACAGCCCCATCATGACCTACAGAACACATAGGAAAGGCTCATTGGACATGAGATTCCCCCAGACTGATATCAAGCACACAACTACAGGCATCACATGGGACATCAGGTGTTATCTGAGTGTGCAATTTTGGAGGGAAGATTGTGGCAATCGGGAGCCTGGTTCAGATCTCTGGAACCACACGTAATCCTCTGAGACTGCCAGTGGTTGTCCCTAAACACAGAACCAGGAGTAGTCTCTGAAGACCACCAGGTGTGGCCCCAAATGAAATAAAATAAATTACTTAAAAAAGTAAAGAGACATGGGGCCGGAGCGATAGTCCGGCGGTAGGGCATTTGCCTTGCACGCAGCTGGCCCATCCCGGCATCCTATATGGTCCCCCGAGCACCGCCAGGAGTAATTCCTGAGTGCAGAGCCAGGGAGAAACCCCTGAGCATCGCCGGGTGTGGCCCAAAAAAAGCAACATAAATAAATAAATATAAATAAATAAATAAATAAATAAATAAATAAATAAATAAATAAATAAAAATAAAGGCCAGCACCTTTTAAGAAAAAAAAAAGTGAAGCGACATAGATGTGGTATCTCACAGATGGAGAGACAGTATATTGAGTAGGGCACATGCCTTGCACACATCCGACCTGGGTGCAATTCCTGAGCACTGCCAAGAGTAACTAGATGTGGTGCTCTGGATTCTAATACGCAAACCTGGCATTTTGGGCAATGCTTCGTTGCTGTCATTTCTGTAGCTGGGGTGGAACCAAAGTCCTTACATTGCATGTTGAGTGCTTAGCCACCTCCCCAGTTAACAAGCAAGGAATTTATCAGCTTTTTTTGGGGGAGGGGGTCACACACAACACTGCTCAGGGCTTACTCCTATTCCTGTGCTCAGGAATCGCTCCTGGCAGGCTCCATGGACCATATGGGATGCCTGTGATTGAATCCAGGCCAGCTATATACAAGGCAAGTGCCCTACCTGCTATACTATTTATCTCTCTGAACCCAAATCTTGGTGAGTTCCCCCTTTTTCTTTTAAATTTTGACTTTGGGCCACACCTGGTGGTGCTCAGGAGTTATCTAGGCTCTGCTTTCAGGAATCACCCTTGGGACCATGTGGGATGCTGGAATTAAACCTGGGTCAGCAAGTACTTTAAAGAACTGTTACTAAAAACAAAATAAATAAACAAAGAACTGTTACTTCTTAATGCTGCAGTCTTTAGTGCACAGGCTAACCTGTGACTGAATAAGGCTGGTTTAGACTCTGGTTCTCACAGTGCTACTGTGCTAGCCTCAGGTTAACTAATCACCACAGTGCCAATGGGACTGGGCATGAGGCTGACCATCACTGTCCAGCACCCAGTATGAGAACAGTGGCACCCCTTTGTATCACCACAGCTGAGCAATGCCTTTACACTGGACAGCAGGTGTGCTTCAAGAGATAACTTCAAGGCCTGACAATGAACTGTAATGTCACCATATCACAGTTTTCAGGGAAAAAAAAACAGATGAACATGGGAAAACCAGGGAGGGGAACTTGGCTCAAAGGACTGGAAACATGCTTGGATAAGGCAGCGAGTACAAGATTAGGTCTTTGGTGCTACCTGATGCAGGTGTAAACCGCCACCAGGTGTGGCAAAAATAAAAACCAAAAAATGGAAAACAAGAAAAACATTATAAATAATAAGCCAGCCACTGAACAGAAACTGCAAAAAGGAGAGTATGATTTTACCATGAGGAAGAGTCCCAAGGGCTCTGCTGCCCTCTGGTGGGCATCCTGGGTTCAATCAAAGTTCTCAGCGAACCCTGGGCCCAGGCCACCCTTACCTTCTTAGGCACCTGACGGACCAGTGCTGTGCTTAGGACAGACACCAGGAAATGGAACTGACTCCTGGATCAGATAAGTACTCCTGATGTAGACCAACTGGCAGGCTGGAGCTGGTCCAACTCTAGAGCTCTTCCTGGTTTATCACTGGACATTGGCCTTCACCCCGGACCCACAGATAACAAGAGGTACATGCAGAGACATGCAGGGACATGCAGGGACATGCACGGTGACAGAACCACACTTGGATGAGCTCATTTTTTCTCATATAGCCACATATACTCAAGAAGCAGACCATCTCCTTGAGTCCATGCCTCCATCTGTCCATCCAGTGTCCCTTCCACTAGGACTAGGCAAACATGACAGAAGCCATACATGAACCCCATACATGAAGGTAAACATTATGAAAGTTCATATATGAACCCAAGAAACCACTAATGAATGCAAAGCATAATGGTCATATGCTGTCTCAAAGTGCCCCCCACCTGAAGAATCTGTCGGATGCGCCAGCTAGGACAGATAGGGAGCCCTACATAAATTGATCCCCGAGGGTGATACTCTGAAGTAAAAGCTCTGAGGTGAGACCCCCTAAGCTGAGAGCCCTGAGGTAAGAGCTTTTAGGTAAGTTCCCTGAGGTGAAAACCCTAAAATGAATCCTCTGAGGGTGAGAGCCCTAAAGATGAAATCTCTGAGGTGACACACCTCAGGTGAGAGATATGAAGTGAGAATTTGTAGATAGAACCCTTAGATGAGTCCCTAGGATGCATCCTGAAGTGATAGCCCTGACTTACGAGCCAAGATGAAACCCCTATGTATGAGATCTTGAGCTGACACTGGAGGTGAGAATCCTGAGGTAAAAACCCTGAGGTAGATAGCTGAGTTGAGAGCCTTGAGATTAGACCCCTGTGTAGAAAGCCTTGAGTTAAAAGCCCCTAAGTGAGGCCCCTGAGGTGAGAGCTCTATGGTGAGAGACCTGAGGTGAGTCCCCAGAAGAGAGATCTTTGAGGTGAGACTCCTAAGGGTGAGCTCCAGGGTCCAGAATCCAGCATTCTTCTCTTCCTTTTCTCCAGTTAAGCATGCCTTCCTTCTCCACACAGGAGGGGTGATAAGGGCAATTTCCCCTAGATGTACCCATCACAAGCAGGAAGGAGACCCAGCCAGAGCTCTGACAAGCCAAGAGCTTCAGAACAGAAGCAGAACATTCTGAGTTTAATTTCATCACTGTATCAGTCTTCCCGTTCATCATCGATTGGCTCGAGCAGGCACCAGTAACATCTCCATATGTCCTGTCTCATGCTAGTAGAGCCCAAGGGCACCTGCTTGCTCCAGGAACATAAAGAGCCTCAAACCATTCCATCAGGTCATGGGAATGAGGTCTAAAATTGTTACTGGTATTTGGCATATCAAATACGACACGGGTAGCTTGCCAGGCTCTGCCGTGCGGGTAGCATACTCTTGTAGTCATCTCTAAATCCAGCATTTATTGATGAACCGTGCGAGCCAGGCTGTGATAGGCTGGTCTGGTGGGTGGAGTTCTGACGAGGGTGAAGTCTGGATGTGGAGAATGGAGGCCCTCATGGAGTGGGGGGTCATCTAGCTTGTTGCGAGGCTCTGCTGGGGTGGCGGGCCAGGGCTAGAACCCGCCATCCCTCCTGGGCACCTCGTGAGCGGCTGGGCACAGGAGAGCCAGTAGCAGCCAGTAGCAGCTCTGCCCCATGTAATTAAAAATTAAAAAGTTAAAAATTACTTTCTATACAATTCCACGTCTAATGATATTTTAACCAAACATTATCCTTTGATGAGCCCCCTGAATTTAATCCCCAGCAAGTGTTTCCTGTTCTGCGCTAACTGAAATTAAACTGAAAACATCCTGCTTCTGTGTGTTTGTGCCTTTCTCCTTCTTGAACCAGGATGCGCCAACCCTCCATCCCACCTGTCACATCCCTTCTCAATAACACAGGGACAAGTGAATAATTCTGGAGTTCTCCATGTTCTGTTGTAAAATACCTACCACATGTAAATTTGAAACAAGTAGTTTACCTAATCAAGAGTGGAGAGACTGAGGTTTCAAGACCAGGAATCCGTGTGTCAATTACAAATCTGAACCAGTGAAATTTTAGCCACCATTTATTTCTCTCCTCTCAAATCGCTTGCTTTTGTAGAAGGCCTCATCTTGTTAGACTAGCACAGTTACTATGTCTACCTTCTGTGGCCTCAGCACCCATAACTCTGCAGTCATGTGTCCCTGCACTCAGTTGCATCCACTGTTGGCTCCAGGGGCTCAATGACACCATCTAGCTCATCAACTTACTCCATCGACCCCATTTAACTCCATCCACCCACCAATTCACATTAATTAAATAAGACAGTGCTACCTGAAAAGACAGTGGGTATTCCAGTAAGATCAGCATTGAACACCAGTGACAAGTGATTCGCTAAGCCACAGGCCAGCTGTCGTCCATCTCCTGTTGAACAAAACAGGGACTAGGCATACAATAGTAAGAGGTCGAATTTTTAGTGAAATGGATGCTGGTTTCCTTGAGAAGTGACAGCGAGAGAGTAATGTTCATGTGTCTGCAGACTGCTGATATAGGGTCACCTGACCCCAGGTCCTTGAGCACCCACTCACAGATGGGTGCTGAGGACCAGGGGTTGAGGTGAACAGGGCATACCCATCATCAGTACTAGAGCTAACCCAGCGTCCCATGCCCCTCTCCCCTATGAAGCCCTGTGAAACATGCCTCCACCAGAGACTGAAGAAGCCAGTTCAGCGATGGTGTGCCACTTAGAAGACCTAAGAATGCCTTCCTAAAACAGCCTTGTGAAACATGCCTCCACCAGAGACTGAAGAAGCCAATTCAGCGATGGTGTGCCACTTAGAAGACCTAAGCATGCCTTCCTAAAACAGCCTTGTGAAACATGCCTCCACCAGAGACTGAAGAAGCCAGTTCAGCGATGGTGTGCCACTTAGAAGACCTAAGCATGCCTTCCTAAAACAGCCTTGAATTGTAAGCTTCAGCTTAATGTTTAAGCTTCAGGACCCAGATCTTAAAATTACATGCTTCTATATCGGGAGGTCTTGTCAAGGGTGGAAATTATCACAAACGTGTGGGAGTCAGAGTTTAGGAGAGACAGAAAATGGAACAGGGTGCTAATAATTGTCGAGGGTACTAATGCCAACCTAGAACTGAGCATGAAATAGAGGCAAAAGGATTCACATGACAACCTTTTAATGTATGTTCTGTAATCCATAGTCTAGAAGGGAAGGAAAAGAGAAAGAGAGAGAAAGGCAAAGAAATAAAGAACCTGCCATGGAGCAGGGCTGGGTTAGGGGGAGGGAACCGGGGATGTTGTTAGTGGGAGATGGGCACTGGTGGAGGGACGGGTGCTGAAACACTGTATGACCAAAACCCAAACATGAACTTTTTAATTGTATATCTTTTTATTTGTATATCTCACGGTGGTATAATAAAATACTTAAAAAAAATAAAATAAAATTACATGCTTCAAGCTTACTTCACAGCTTTGCCTTTTCTGGTAACACTATGTCTACTTTTCCCCCAAAGTATTCAAAAAATGATTCAGCTGGAATTCTGTAAGAAACAATCTCCAGAAACTCTCTTTAGAAACACTGAGCCCTAGGGCCAGAGCAATACCAGAGCAATAGTACAGCAGAGAGGATGTTTGCCTTGCATGTGGCCAACCAGTGTTCAGTCCCCAGCATCCCATATGGTCCCCTGAGCACTGCCAGAGTACTTCCTGACCCTTGCCAATGTAACCCAAAAAGACCCAAAAAAATAAAATAAAATAAAATACTGAGTCCTGTCTTGTCCAGCTTGCAGAAGGGTCCACAGAAGTTGGAAGTCCACTCTGAATTGAGCAGGGGAACCCCAGAAGCAGGCCCCACTGACTTCTGTAATCAGAACCCCATCCCTTCTTTTTAGAAAATGCAACTTCCAAACTTGATTGAGAAAATGTCAGGATTAGGACTACAGATGCACTGGAGGCAGAGACTACAGGGTGGGCCTGCGGGACAGGCACCTGTGGAATGAGGAAAGGGGTGCCACTGTAAAACGGCTGCCCTGAGGACCTGACTACGGAGCAACGGCCCATTTGCGAAGCAGGTCTGCCAGGCTGGCTCTAAACTTGTGAGGACTGTCTTACACACAGATCCCAATCTAGATGCCTTGGGATCTCAAACCTGGGCTTCCTGGTGTCCAGGAGGCTGCCAGTATCCTGCACACTCTGAGTGGATCCTGGCCACCATCAGTTCAGTGAGATCTGACTTTAATCTGGACTGCAATGAAGTCTTAGGACTTACAGTGACCGAGATTTGGGGGCCCTGTTTACTGAAAAGCAAGGACAGAGCGAGACGCTCACCTACGTGAAGGGCAAGGACACCTACCTGAGAACTGCATAGAGCACACAGCAACGCTGCCAGGCACAACAGCACACTGCTCGCTGAGTGTAGATGGCAGAGAATTCTCCAAAGGGTATTCCTTGCTGGACGCAAAAAGGATCAAAAAAACCAAGAGAGTTCAGAATCAAACTAGAAAGAAGATGGCTTTACCTGACAAACATGCACATTTTATTCCATCAAAGTTGGAATAAACATTAACTATATTCAAACTATAAAGCACATCTATGTTGCAGTACACTGTTGCCCAGAGCCTCTGCCTGGGCATGCTTCAAGCTTACTTCACAGCTTTGCCTTTTCTGGTAACACTATGTCTACTTTTCTGTCTACTTTTCTGTCTACTTTTTGTCTACTGTCTACTGGAGTTGCCTCCTGCAGGCCACTTTGTAGATAGGAGGAGGAGAGTTTGAATGTGGCAGCTCATCTCTCTTCTACACTGGCTGGTATAAATATTCTCTCATGCTGCCACAATCATTGTGGGACTAGCTAGATCTTACCAGTATATCTGCCGGCGACATTGGATCTCTAAGTAATTAGACCAGAGAGAAATGCTGTTTGCCTCTGAGCAAACAAGCATGGCTCTCTGATAACTCAAAGGCTAATATACAGAACTACCATGAAGTAAAGATGAGACTCTTGTGAAGGCTTGGAGAAATATATAACTGCCTGTAGAATATGCTTTGGTACAGATGCATGCCTTTGTATTCTGAGATACAGTTCATCTCAGAAGCCCCTCCTCCACTCTACCCTGCAGGGGCACTTCCAAGGCAGATCTTGGCTGGGCGCATTAACATCTCAAAGGCCCCAGGTGAGGTCCTGGGAGAAATTACCTGAGGGGATTTGACACTGACAGCTTTCCATTGGAGTGGACAGTCTATCTGCAGGAATATAAAACTGTATAAAACCCGCATGGCAGAGCCTGGCAAGCTACCCGTGTCGTATTTGATATGCCAAATACCAGTAACAATTATAGACTTCATTCCCATGACCTGATGGAATGGTTTGAGGCTCTTTATGTTCCTGGAGCAAGCAGGTGCCCTTGGGCTCTACTTGCATGAGATAGGACATATGGAGATGTTACTGGTGCCAGCTCGAGCAAATCGATGATGAACGGGAAGACAGTGATGCAGTGATACAGTGATAAAACTGTAGCCTGCTTTCTTTCTGGGGCTCTTTCGGCACTCTCTTTCTTGCCTCTTCTCCTCTCTCTTCTCTCCGGCTCGCTTCTTCCTAGCTGGGCCTTAACACGTGATAGCAGCCATCTTGGCCCACCCGTGGCGGGGCCCAGTCAAGAACCCTAAGTTCGGGGTTTTCCTATTGATGATTTGTATGCCAGAACCTGTGTAAGTAAAGCATTTTTTTTTTTTTTTGCTTTTTTGGGTCACATCCGGCGACGCTCAGGGATTACTCCTGGCTCTGCACTCAGGAATCACTCCTGGCGGTGCTCGGGGACCATATGGGATGCCGGGGATCGAACCCCTGCCGGCATGGGCCGGCCACATGTAAGGCAAACACCCTACCCGCTGGGCTATTGCTCCAGCCCCAAGTAAACCATTTTAAAACTTTGCTGGATTCTTGCCTCTTTCTCCGTCTGCCAGGCCCAAATCCCCTGGGGTAGAAGGGATTCCTACACCCTGCTCCTGGATTTTGTCAGGGTGCCTAGTGTACCCTGACAGTCAGTAACAAATGGGACTGAGTAACCCAACAAACATACCATCTATACCCTGTATACCTGGTAACAAATGGCACTTACTCACCAACTGTAGAGATAACTCATACCATGTGCTGTTGGAAACAGTCTATACCAAGTGACTGACCATACACTTCATTTACGTTGTATACAGTAATGGTCAGTACTGAGTGAACAACTATACCCATCCCTGACACCATGTACATGTACAGTCAGTACCAGTCAGTGCCAAGTGACTACCACACACATTACTCACACTGAACAGTCAGTAACAGCCTATACCAAATGAACGACTGTGCATATCACTTCTGTTGCACACCTTCAGGAACAGCCTGTACCAAGTGAACAATTGTGGATAGTGTGGAGAATGCTGGGTCCCCTGACAAAATCAGGAGCAGGAGAGGACTCCCCTTTTGCCCCAGGGGATTGGCAGCCTGCGGACAGAGAGAGATTTGCGAATCCAGCAAAGTTTCAAAAGGCTTTTTCTCACACAGGTTGTGGTATTACAATCCAGTAACAGGAAAATCCCAAACTTTAGGTTCCTAGCTGGGCCCTGGTCACTTCTAAGTTTAGAATCCTAAGCCAAGATGGCCGCTACCACATGCTTAGGCCCAATAGGGCAGAGAACAGAAAGGAGAGCAGAGGCAGAGAGCACAGGCAGAGAGAGCAGGCAGAGAGAGGTGAGAGGGGCAGAGAGCTACTACCTTTATATCTCTTCAGTGCTGACCCAGCCCACTTCAAGGGGATTAGGATCATAGTCAAGGTCAATTATTTCAGGTTTCCTTCTTCCAGGACCTCACTTGGTCCCTTTGAAAGGTTAATATTGCCCCAGGCAAGGTCAGCCTTTAAAGTTTCCCTGCAGGCCCTATGCAGAGTGGGGAAGAGCATCTGAGATTAACTTCACTTGATCACTTGAATCCTGTTACTCATCGATTTGCTCGAGCGGGCGCCAGTAACATTTCCATTGGACCCTATCACGTGCCAATGTAGCCCAATGGCATCTGGTTGATTCAGGAATATGAAGAGCCTCAAACCGTTCCTTCAGGGTCTTAACAAGGAAGTCTGACCATCTTGTAGGTGGGCGGCCACGTGATCTTTTGACATCCCGTGGGATCCAGTCGGTAACGGCTCTAGTCCAGCGGTTGTCTCCAAATCGCATTACATGTCCAGCCCATCTGATTTTCGATGCCTTGGCAAACGAGACAGCGTCCCTGATTCTGGAATAGCGACGGAGGTCAGAACTCCGGATTCCTTCTCTCACTTGAGTGAGACGTGATATTCCAAGCATAGCTCTTTCGATGCCTCTCTGGGAGACCCGAATAGCATTCTCATCCTGCTTTCGTAGGGCCCAGGTCTCTGAGGCGTATGTTAATGCAGGGAGAACGGTGGAGTCGAAGAGATGTGCCCGGAGCCGGAGGTTCTTTGTCCTTTTAGCTATTTCTTCGATGCCTTTGAAGGCATTCCATGCCGCTCTCTTCCTCCTGCGCAGCTCAGGTTTTAGGTCATTCATCATGTTGACTTCTCGACCTAGGTACACATAACTGCTGCATTCAGAGATGTTTGTTCCATTGAGAGTGAATGGGGCCTCTGGAACTAGTTCATTTCTCATGAACATAGTTTTCTTCAGATTCAGCTGTAGACCTACCTTTCCACATTCTCGGTCAAAGTCAGCCAGCATTTGTGCCGCTTGGCTAATGTTTGGTGTTATTAGAACGATGTCATCAGCGAAGCGGAGGTGGTGTAGTTGCCGACCATCTATCTTCACTCCCATTCCTTCCCATTCTAATTGTCTCATGATGTTCTCGAGGGTGGCACTGAAGAGTTTTGGTGAGATGGTATCACCCTGTCGAACCCCTCTTTTGACATCAATGATCACTTCTTTGTAGAATGGTGAGATCCTGGTGGTGAATCCATAATACAGCTCACGAAGGATCTTGATGTATTGGGTTTGAACACCCTGTTTGACTAGGGCTTCGATGACTGCTTCAGTTTCCACAGAATCAAAGGCTTTCTGTAAATCAATGAACGTGAGACAGAGCGGCATCTTGTACTCCCTACAAACCTCAATGAGCTTGGTTACTGTGTGGATATGGTCGATTGTGCTGAATCCTTTCCGGAAACCTGCTTGCTCGCATGGTTGACCTTCATCTAGTGTTCTGCTAATCCTGTTCAGGATGACTCGTGTAAACAGCTTGTAGATGACAGACAACAGGCAGATGGGGCGATAGTTGCCGATGTCATGAATGTCTCCCTTCTTGAACAGTAGAACTGTCCTGCTGGTTTTCCATTGGGAGGGCACCTTGCATTCGGACAGGTAGCGTGTGAAGAGCCGAGCTAGTGTATTGATGAGCACCGATGGCAGATTCTTCAGATGTTCGGGTCTGACTTTGTCTGGGCCTGGTGCTGTTCCCTTCTTTACCGATGAGATGGCATGTCTTATTTCAGAAGGGAGAACGTTGGGAATGACGTATCCATCCTGTGGAATTTGGTATGTGGGCAGGTGGATGTGGCTATCAAAAAGATTTGAGTAGAAGTCCTGGATAATCTTCTCCATTGCCTTTCTGGAAGATGTGATAGATCCATCAGGGCGTCGGAGGGCAGTCATCTTGGTCTTATAGTTGGCGAAGGACAGGCGGGCAGTGCGAATACTTTTCCCGGCTTCTGCTGCATCTTCCAGTATTTCTGCTCTTCTGTCTTTGAGGTCTGCTTTTATCGCTTCTCTGCACTGTTTAGCAAGCTTGGATGTTAGCATTTGGTCTCCTGAGGCTCGCGCCTTGCCACGTTGGCGAATGAGCTCGAGAGTTTCTGAAGACAAGCGTCCTTTTGTGTTTTTCTCTCTCTCGGCATTCTTCGCACAATCATGGAGGTGCTGAACCAGTCGGTTGTATTCTTCATCGATGTCATCAATGATGGTATCTTCCCATGTTGCTGCAATGGTGCTAAAGAGTTCCCAGTTGGTGGTCGTTCTGGGAGTTCTCTTCTTAAACTTTGCAGCCTTTTCTCCCGTTGCGGGAAGTAGAATTTTGCACGAAGGAGACGGTGGTCCGATCCTGTCTGGAATTTGGGGACGACAGCAACATCGGGTCAGACAAAACCGTCGATTGAAGATGATGTCGTCGATTTCATTGTGGAACTGTCCGCCAGGAGATTCCCATGTCCAACGTTTCGCTTCAGCCTTCTGAAACTGTGAGTTCCCATGAATAGTCTTGGTGGACATGATGAACTCAGATAGTCTCTCACCCTGTTCGTTCCATTCTAGGCCATGGGTCCCGATGTGGAGTTCTTCAGCCGATCTTCTTGGTTCTATATTGGCATTAAAATCACCGACTATGATCTTGTAGAAGGTGTGATCTTTTTTATAGAACTCCTCCAATTCCATGTAGAATTTCTCAATTTTATCTTCTTTGTATGTGGATGTTGGTGCATAGACAATGAAGATAGAAACTGCTGGCAGTGGGCCACATCTCCTCAAGTGTAATCGTCCTATTCGGTTTGTTAGGCATTCAAATGAATCAATGTTGACAGCCATGTTCGTGTTGACAAGGACACCAATGCCACCGACGCCTCTTTCATCACATGTTCCAAGGAACAATTCTTCTCCGGTGTCAAATACAGCATGATGCGACTGGCGCCTCCTCGTCTCAGTCAGACCAATGATGTCGTACTTGATCTTTCTTGCTTGCAGCATCAGATCCTCAATATATGCTTCCGTTGCCAGTGTACGTGCATTGAAAGTACAGACAGTCATTTTAGTCCTTCTTCGTTTTGGCAGCCTAGGACAGCCGTGAAATTTTATCAGGCACTGCTTGTTTGCCTTTCTTACTGCTGCCGTATTAAGGGCTCTTTCGGGTCAGGAAAATAAACATTTTTGTTACCCAGAGATTAACTGTATCTCAGAATTAATACAAAAGGCATGTCTTTACCTAGAAATTCTACAGTCATGTATATATTTCTCCATGCCCCATGAGAGCCTTAATCCTAAGGGTTGTTTTGAGTACTAGTCTTTGGAATTTACAGAGAGCTATGCTCAATTGCCAGACGGCAAACAGCATTTCTCTCGGATTTAATTATGGCTATATTATACTTAGAGATCCAACATAGTCAGATAAATATACTGGTAAAATCTGTTCAGTCCCACGAAAATTGTGGTAGTATGAGAGAAAATATTTATACCAGCTAACATAGACTACATGGTAAGATTTTCTGCCACATAGAGAGTCACATATCCAAACTGTTTTCCTGCCCCAATCTACAAAGTGGCCTGCAGGAAGAAACTCCAGGCAAGATACAGGGGCTGTGGGCAACCATGTACTCCAACAAATAGCACTTCCACTGTCCACCTTCAGTAACACCTATATCAAGTGAACAACTATGGATATCAATTCCATTGTAAGCCTTCAATAACATCCTGTACCAAGTGAAAAACTCTTCATATAATTCATACCACGTATAGAGAGTAACAGTCTGTACCATGTGACCAGCTTTATACCTCACCCACTCTATGCACGGTAACAACCAGTACCAAGTCGACAAGTGTACCATCATTTACACTATGTAAAATCATTAACACGTGGGACTAAGTGACCAACTATGCACATGAGTTGTACACCTGGTAAAGGGTGACATAACCAATCATACACAGTACTGATACCAAGCGATAACAGTAACAACCAGTAATGAGTGTCTAACTATACACATCAATTATACCATGCAACCACTAGTAAGGCTGGCAATGCCAGTCAGCCTCACAGCAGAACAATATCATCTTTGTCAAATGTGGAGGTGTTAAAATGTAAGCAGTCAAGGTGTGTTCTGAGTTCTCTCATCACCATACTTCATGTTTACAGAGCTAATATACTCACACAGTCAGTCAGCTCACCATATCAAAACAGCAACAAGCCATGCCAGAGAAAGAGTACAAGAGTTAAGGCACTTACCTAGCACATGACCGATCCTGGTTTGATCCCTGGCTCTACATATGGTCCCTCAAGCACTTCCAGGAGTGACATCTAAGCACAGAGTCAGGATTAAGCCCTCAACACTGCCAGATATGCCTCACACACACAAATAGCAAAAAAGTCAGGACTTTGTCTTACTGTGTTCACATTTCACATATGATCACAGAATGTTCACCTAAGAGCAAAATTTTTTCGCTGACACCTGGGTAATATCTATGAGCCACTGAAATGGGAAACCCCAGAAAGTGGCAGGACCTGGAACAAGGCTTATCCATTAGCATATCTGCAGATCTAATGATAGCCCAAGTGTGCATGGATAGATATTAAAATAGGAATACTCAAAAGCAAGTTGCCCACTGTCTCATAGTAAATGATGGGACCTAAAGTGTGGGGCTGGCAAGAACCCCACAGCATCCCCCTCACTCCTTATTCATCTATTCAGGACCCAGGGGGTTCTCTGACTGGTCCCTGTTACATAACAGACATGGGGTCAGACCAGATACAGGTCTCAGTTGCTCAGAACCACTGGAGGAGAGGAATATATGCCCAGAGCAATGAGCACACTCTCCCATTCCAAGTAGCATCCAGCAAACAAATGCCTAACTACTCCCTTCAAATGGCTTACCAAGCCAAGTCATTAGTTATGTATTTACTAAAACTGATTTGTAACAAAAAGCTAAATATTCCCAAATTGTTAAATGGAAAAATAACAGCAAATCTGAAGATAAATCTATAGGAATTTACTTATGTATTTATTGTCTTTTTTGGGTCACACCCGGCAATACTCAGGGGTTTCTCCTGACTCTTCACTCAGCAATTACTCCTGGTGATACTCAGGGGACCATATGGGATGCCAGGGATCGAACCTGGTCAGCCATTTGCAAGGCAAACACACTACCCACTGTGCTATTGCTCCAGCCCAGTCTATATGAATTTAATGTGACAGAAAATACATGTAAACATATACTCACAGAGTAGATACACACAGAAATACAAACAATACTTCTGAAATAATTCTACTCAAGCATGAAGTGAGTCTGAACGTTTTTTATGTACTTGAATGTACAAACCAACCACATACCCTGGAAAGTTCTTTCTGCACTTTGGGGGTCTTTGTCCACCTCTCTTGAAATTAGTCTTGGGTAAAAACATGGTGCACCTGGAAAGGAAAGTTACAAGGGTCAGGGCTCCTGTGAGTGACCAGCTGTGTGACTCTCATCTCAAGTCAACCTGAACAAACTTCCAGGTATGTTGAAAGCAAATCTCTCTCTCTGCGAACAGACTTCCAAGTATCATTTTTTTCATAGCCCATTGTAAGTAGTCCACCAATAAAACTATGAGATTCATGTGAGAGATTTAAAAATGATTCTTACAAAATTAGAACCTAAAAGGAAATACAATCATTGTTAGGACATTGCTTCCCTTTGGGGAACAAGTAAAATTCCATGTACAGTGTAATTCCATGCGCTCTGAGGTGACTGCACCTCCCTGGCATGGGCCTACCCATTGGGTTTCAAGCTATTAAGCCATGTAGGCCCTGCTCAGAAGGATCCAGTCCTGCAGCATGCCCTTGCTCCATGGCACTCAGGGATAGACAAGTGTCTAGAGGGCAGCCTGGGACCTGCCCATGCCTCAGAGTGGGACCCACTAGCTGTCAGCACAGCGACCGGCCCTTGCTCCCAGGGTCTGTTTGTGGAAGGAGGTCCCTAAGTCTCTAAGCCACCTGGCCCCAGAATGCTGATACTCACGAGGAGGCCCAGAGCGGTAGGGCTGGGGGAACAAGAGTGGATCCAGGAGGACTAATGAGAGGGTGCAGGAGTAGAGGAGCAAGGAGGTGGCTGACCTCCCACCTGCCTAGCTGACCTTACTCTGGTCCCAGGTCCTTCCTCCTTCTGGGCTTCCACAGAGGGCCGCACACTCAAGACACTGCCCTCAGAAGGCACCACTGCAACTATCCACAGGCTGAGGCCACCCACTGGGGCAGGGATGGGGAGTCAGAATGAGTCAGAGACCCAGCAAGTGGCCAGGGGCCATATCCCCTCCCTCCTCAGCCCCCATTCGCTTCTTCCTTTCCGCCCCTCTTTCCTTCCCTCTCTCCTATGCCCCATTCTCTCTTCTTTCACTTTTCTCCTTCCTCCCTACCTCCCTTTTCAGTCCCTTTCTCTTCCTTTCTTCTCTCCTCCCCATCCTTCCCTCCTCTTCCTTCCCTATCCTTCTTCCTTCCTTTTTCTTCCTCTATCCCTTCCTGCCCTCCTCCTCTTCCCCTACCTCCCCTTTCCTTTCCTCCCTTTCTTCCATTCATCTTTCCTCTCTGTCTTTCTTCCCTCCCTTCCCCCATCTTTCCCTGTCCCCATCTCCCTCTCGTCCTTCCCTCCTTCCCTCCTTCATCTTCCTGTACCCTCCACCCCCTCTCTATCGCATCCACCCATTGCTTTCCCCTTCTTGCCTCCCTTCCTTCCTTCTTTCCTTCCATAAAAGCTTTCTGGAAAGACCTGAGGTAGCAGGGACTTCCTGGGAGCATCTACAGCAAGGCTTACATACCCGTCAGTCCATTGCATTCTCACTGGCCATGATCAGAGCAAAGACAAAGAGTAAAACACAGCTGTGAGGAATAACAGATGGGGCACAGGTGCCAGCATGTGGCCCTCAGGGAGGCTCTTGCAGGAGGGAAGGACCAGAGCAGAGCCCTGTGCAGGAGCGAAGTACAGTGGATGGATACAAGGCAGGGTGGGTGTGACCTGTGGAGAATGCTGCAGAGGTCAGTGGTGTTTGGGCTAGTGGGTGCTAAGTGGAGTGTCCCAGAGAGCCTACCTTGTGCCCATGGAGGGGTGCCTTGGCCCTTTCATCCTCTATCCTTGACTTCAGGTCCGCAAGCAGATGGGACTGAAGAAAGGCAGCTTGTGTCAGCCTCACACCCAGAAAAGCCTGTGACTCGGGAAGGGCCAGCCCTTCTGGCAGCCACACCTAAAATGTTTGGCCACCTCAATGCCAGATTCTGCCTACATCTGCCTGGGGTCCTGAGACTTTAAGGAAGGAGGGTTGGGCACAGAAGGCAGGTAGGTACCCACCCCTCCACCTCCCCAGGCCCATCTCTCTGTGTCAACAGATGGCCCAGCCACAGCAGGCTGAGCTGTAGCAGACAGGAGCATTCAGTGAGCAAGTGTGGCGGCCCCACCAACCTGCTGGCCACAGGCTACATACTCACCGCGGAGGTGCACCATACCCAGAGGAGCGGACCCTGCTGTGGAAGACCAAGGGCTGGTCCCTCACCACATTCCGCACAGCTACACAGAAAACAGAGTTGCGTGACTGGCCTGACAGACACGGAGAGAACCTGCCAACATCAGACAGCCAGGCTACTGCCTGAACCACGCTCCACCAGGAGCATGCAGATGCAGAGTACAGGCCAGGGCTCTCCATATATCCCCCTGACCAAACCCCTGGGGAACAAATCCCACCCCGAGCACTAAAATGCGGCCAATGCAGAGACCCACATACCCACAAGAAAAGCTGTTATTTGTGACCAGTACACGCCTGCCATTGGCTCTGTCACAAAATGGGGATGGTAAGCAGGAACCCCCAGTACTGCATTTCCCACCTTCCATGTCCAGTGCCACAGGTCTGTGGACTACGGGCTCTCACACATAGGCCCAGCCACCTCCAACATGCTGACAGGATACACGCAGTGCTGCCTGAGAACTTTTCACACAAGTGTGATACTTTGCATTTAATGAGTATTTTTGTACAATATTATTAAAAAGCTTTAGAGAAATAGATGGATATCACCATCACTATCTTCCCATTCATCATCAATTTGTTCGAGCGGGCTCCTACTAAGTAAAGTAACAGTAAGTAAAGTAGTAGATAATTCTCTGTTTTGCAAGTGTGGACACCTACTTCTACTCCCTTCACAGCAGAGCCTGGCAAGCTACCCATGGTGTAATCAATACACCAAAAACAGTAACAATAAAGGGTCTCATTCCCATGACCCTGAAATAGCCCCCAATATGGCAGCTTAAAAAAAAAAGAAGAGCAAGAAGAGGTTGATAAAATCTCAGGGCTGAACTAGGCTACCAAAACGAAGAAGGACTAAAACCACTGTCTGTACTTTCAACACACGTACGCTAGCATCTGAACGCATCTATCGAGGACCTGATGGTGCAAGCACAGAAGATCAAGTACAACATCATTGGACTGACCAAGATGAGATGGCATCAATTACATCACACCATTTTCAACAACACAGCAGAAGAACTGTTCCTTGGAACATGCGACAATAGAGGCATCGGTGGTGTTGGTGTCCTCGTCAATACAAACTTAACCATGATCATTGATTCATTTGAATCCCTAACAACCTGAATCAAACGCTTATGCTTGAAAAGATGTGGCTCATTGCTATCAGTTTCTATCTTCGGTCGTCTATGCACCAACATCCAACTACGATGAAGAAGAAATTGAAAAATTCTATATGGAGCTGGAGAAGTTCTGTAAAGAAGACCACACCTTCTACAAAATCATTGTCGGTGATTTTAATGCTAAGATAGGACTGAGAAGGTGCCAGAAGAATCCACATTGGACTCATGGTCTAGGAATGGAATGAAAGTGTGAAAGACTGTCTGAGTTCATCATGTCAACCACACCATTCATGGTAACTTACAGTTCCAGAAGGCCAAATCTAAATGTTAGTCATGGGAGTCTCCCAGTGGACAGTTCCACAACAAAATTGACCAAATCATATTCAATCGATGGTTTTGCCTGACTTATGTCACTGTTGTCCCAAAATTCCAGACAGGATCAGACCACCGTCTCCTTTATGCACAATTCTACTTCACGGAGTGGGGAGAAAGGGCTGCAAAGTTTAGGAAGAGAACTCCCAGAATGACCACCAACTGGGAGCTCTTTGGCACTATTGTGGCAACATGGGAAGATTCCTTTACTGAAAACATCAATGAGGAATACAGTCGACTGGTTCAGCACCTCCACAAAGCAGTGCAGAGAAGCGATAAAGACCTCAAAGAGAGAAGAGCAGCAGTACTGGTCAATGGGGCAGAAGCCGGAAAAAGTATTTGCAAAGCCCGTCTGTCCTTCGCCAACTATAAAACCAAGATGACTGCCCTCTGACGTCCTGGTGGATCTATCACATCTTCCATAAGGGCAAAGGAGAAGATTATCCACAACTTCTACTCGGATCTCTTCGATAGCCATGTCCACCTGCCCACGTACCAAATTCCACAGGATGGATATTTCATTTCCAATGTTCTCCCTTCTGAAATCCAACATGCCACTTCGTCGATGAAAAGTGTTCAGCACCCAGCCCAGACAAGGTTAGACCTGAATACCTGAAGAATATGCCACCAGTACTTGTCAATACAATGGCTCAGCTCTTCACATGCTACCTATCTGAATGCAAGTTTCAGTCCCAATGAAAACCAGCAGGACTGTTCTGTTGTATAAGAAGGGTGATATCCACGATATCCACGACATCGGCAACTATCATCCCATCTTCCTCTTATATGTCATCTACAAGTTATCACTCTAGTCATCCTGAATAGAATCAGCAGAACACTAGTCGAAGGACAACCATGCGAGTAAGCCAGGTTCGAAAAGCACCATCGACCATATCCACACAGTGACCAAGATCATTGAGGTTTTGAGGGAGTTCAAAATGCCGCTGTCTAATGTTTATTGATTTAAAGAAAGTCTTTGATTCTGTTGAGTCTGAAGCAGTCATCGATGCCCTAGCTAAACAGGGCATTCAAACTCAGTACATCAGGCTCCTCCATGAGCTATATTATGGATTCACTACAAGGACCTCACCATTCTACAAGGAAATGATCATCAATGTAAAGAGTTTCAACAGGGAGATACCATTTCACCAAAACTCTTCAGTGCCACCTGAGAACACCATGCAATGACTGGAATGGGAAGGAATGGGAGTGAAGATAGACAGTCAACAACTATACCACCTCCGCTTCGCTGATGACATCATTCTAATAACACCAAATATTAGTCAAGAGGCATGAATGCTGGCCTACTTCAATCATGAGTGTGGAAACGTCAGATTGCAGCTGAATTTCAAGAAGACAATATTGATGAGAAATGGACTAGTTCCTGACATTCTATTTGCTCTCAATGGAAGAACATCTCCGGATGCAGCAGTTATTTGTACCTAGGTCGAGAACTCAACATGACGAATGACCTAGCACCTGAACTACGCAGGAGGAAGAGAGTGGCATGGAACGCATTCAAGAGCATTGAGGAAGTGGTTAAGAAGACAAAGAACCTCTGGCTCTAGGCACAACTTTTCAACTCCACTATTCATCCTGCACTCACATATGCCTCAGAGACCTAGGGCCCTATGAAAACAGGATAAGAAGGTTATTCGGCTATCCCAAAGAGGAACCGAAAGAGTCATGCTTGAGTATCACGCTTCACTCAAGTGAGAGAAGGAATCCAGAGTTCCAACCTCTGTCGACAATCAAGAATCAGGGATGTTGCTTGTTTGCCAAGATGATGAAAATCAGATGGGCCAGACACATACTGCAATTTAGAGATGACCACGGGACTAGAGCTGTTACCGACTGGATTCTATGGGACATCAAAAGAAAGCGTAGCCCCTCACCTACTAGATGGTCAGACTTCTTTGGTAAAAACCTGAATAAACGGTTTGAGGCTCTTCATGTTCCTGGAGCAAGCAGACGCCATTGGGCTACACTTGCACGCCACTGGGCTACACTTGCACGCAACAGGAACAGATGGAGACGTTACTGGCTCCCAGTCAAGCAAAAAGATGAACAAAGGGAAGATAAGTGATAAAGTAGCAGTACACATGACAAACTTGCAACAACTAGAACCAAGTCCATCAACACATGACTCCAGGCTATTTCTATTAATCCATTCCGGATGAAGACAGAACCTTTCATGTAGACTTAGCTACTTTAGGCAGGGGTCTCCTTCATAGTGCTCAACAATCTCCTTCTGTTCATCAGCCAAGTAGGCCAGCAGTTTCATCCACGGACCTGAGGTGCAGTGCCAGGGCTGGCCAGGGACACTTGGTAGTGCTCAGGGACTCCAGGTCTACACCAAGAGATGCTTGGGGGACCAGGACATCAAACTGGGGTTGGCTGAGTGCAAGGCAGTGCTCTACCTTTATACTCTCTCTGGCTCCTAAATTTTGTTACTTTTTCTTAAAATTATGCTTTTGTAAGTATGAGATACAAAAGTCAATATTGTAGTAGTATATATGTGAATCACCTTCAGTAATTTCCAGATGAGTATTTCCTACAGTAATTTAAATGCTATGTAAAATCTGTGTGAATTAAGCCAAACTCAGGAAAAGCAGCACCTAGCACCCTCCACAAAGCATAGTTGGATAAGTCATATGAAGAACCAGAACAAACGGAAAAGAGGGCAGGTGAAGGAAAGCAGAAGACCAGCACAGAAACCCCCACCAGGAAACATGCCTCTTGGCTCCCATCAAAGCCCACACACTCACCTTGCTGGGGTAAAGCAGGCAGCTTGGTGGCACCTGCTTCAGTCTGAACCAGATACAGAGGAGATGCCAGTGAGACAGGGGTGCTGGGAGACAACAAAACTGTTGTGAGAGCACAGAGACGGAGGGAGGGCCCTGACACATACACCCAAGCACAGGACAGGGCTGATCTGTGTGACAGGGTAGAGATAGAGTATAATGGAGAAGAGAAAGTGTGAGACTGATCCTTATGGCCAGAGGCAGTGTTGTAAATGGAAGAAAAACACCAAATACCCTCCTGAGAAGGAACTGATCATATCTTCAGTAATATGCCTTTCATCATCATTTACATTGTCTCTAAAATACATGAGTGTTCTATTAAAACATAATCATGTTTACCCCATTTCATAAACATTGTGAACTGTAATCCTTGACTCCCAGGCTAAGGTGGGAGAGTCTACTCAGCCTGGATTTTGTCCCCAAAGTCAGGAGGTGGGGAAGCTCTTCCCACTGAGCCCCAGGCATGGGTCAGAGGGAGGAGGGTACCTGGCCACTACAGAGAGACTCCGCTCCAGGACAGGACTCTGCTGAGCCCTCACCAGGGCGCTGACACCAATTTCCAGCAAGGTGATCTTGTTGCCAAACAGGGATGAGAGGGAGGCAGAAGGCCTGGGGACAGATGGGACACAGTGGGTGCAGGGAAAGTGCTGCTGTTCTATCTCTCCCCCTCGCCGCTCCACCTGCCCAAGGTCCCACAGCATCACTCAACAGCTGCACCAGCAGGCTCCAGGGCGAGGCTCCCCACTCACCTTGCCGCTGCTGCCTCCACTCCTCACAACACAAGAGCCAGACACCTGAATGCTCAGCTGCGAACACTCTGCATTTTTAGCAAAGAGGTGTTTCGGGTAAGAGTGGGCGCCCAGCCCCAGGGGCTTGCCTGGTCCCTTGCTCCAAGAGCCTGTGCTTTCACTTGCCCTCGCAAGCCAGCACAATGAGGCCCTAGGGTGAGAGCCACTGAAAACAGGCACCACTGAGAAGAACCTCTGGGAGGAGAAGAGCCTGCCCAGAGAAGGCACGGGGGCAGGCGCAGCACCAAGGGAGACAGGCTGTTAACAGGATTCGGCTGAGCAGGAAGCACTGGGCAGGGGAAGGGCCCATCCCAGCTGTCTCTTCAGGGAAAGAGGGTGAGTGAGTCTAGGGGTGGGCCTGAAAGGGCAGCAGCTGCTCACACAGATAGGGATAGGTCAGAGAGCTCTCAGGGAGGCTCTGCGGTGCCCTCACACACACAGCCATGGAGGGGTGGGGGGGAGTGTGAATAAAGAATGCAGATACTAGAGATGGGGAACCCCCGGGGCAGGCTGCAGACGGGGGTTCGGGGCGGCCCTGCCTTGCATGCTGGACTTCCCAACAGCAGACACGGGAAGGAGGTAGGCAACTGGCCTTCCTGGCAAAGAAGGCAGAGGCATGCTCTTACCCTTGTAATGTAAAACAGCTTCCAGTTCGAAGTTGGCCAGGTTGAATATGAATAGACCAATGGAGCTCCCAGCCCAAACGTAGGTCTTCTCAAGAGACAGACTGGTTTCAAAAGGAGGATAATAATAGTTGGACAGGCACTAAGGGTTGGAAGTGCGTAAAAGGATACAGATGATACCTTTCAGTATCTGGACTGCAAACCATAATGCCCAAAAGGAGCAGACGGTTGGAGGGGAGAGAGAAGAGGTGCCTGCCAAAGAGGCAGCCTGGGGGCGGAGTGATAGCCCAGCGGGTAGGGCGTTTGCCTTGCACGCGGCCGGCTTGTGCCGGCCCTGGGTTCGATCCCCGGCATCCCATATGGTCCCCGAGCACCGCCAGGAGTGATTCCTGAGTGCAGAGCCAGGGAGGAACCCCTGAGCATCGCCGGGTGTGACCCAAAAAAAAAAAAAAACCAAAGAGGCAGCCTGTGGGGGTGGGAGGAGACAGGTGCGTTGGTGCTGGGAAATGCACACTGGTGGAGGGACGAGTGTTGCAATCCAATCACAAACAGCTTTGTAATGGTCTATCTCAAGGTGATTCAATTAAAAAACAATATCTTTTAAAAGGAGGAAACTGCATGACCTACCCTTTGGCTCAGTGGCATCTCAGAGCAGTCCTGCCCCAGAGGCTCCTACCTAGACATGCGAGCTGCTTACCAACTGCTACTAAGCCTGATGTGGGCTCCAGGGTGCCCACTTGCCATGGACACAGCAACTCAAAGGGTCAAGCTGACCCCCATCTACCCAGCCGCCATCTACACAGCACTGCTCCAGTGGGGAGCCCTGTGAGTAGGCTTGGAGCACCCCAACACTGAAGACCACCAGGGGCCTCCACCCTGAGGAGAGAAAGCTGGAGAAGGCGGCACACTAAATAGCAAAACCTGGAGGAAGCAAATGTTCTGCCCTTCCTCCTGGTTTTCACCTGAGTGACTCGATTCTGTCCCACATGTGTCAGCAACCTCTGGGCGCTGCATGCCCCACACATCCTCTATCTGTAGGCCCTCACTCCGAGCACCTGCAGCTCCTGAGCCTCTGACACCAGGGCCCTGGTCTGCATCACACAGCCAACCTTGCACGGCGTCTGAGAGAAGAGCCTGACAGGGTGCTTCTGGCTCAGGTGCTCACTCAGAATCCAGGACGCCGGAGAGGTCACAGGGCGCCAGTTCCAGCACAGGCAGTGTCATGTCCACCCTTGCTGATGCTCCTCCTGGCCCTCCTCGGTCCTCTGCCAAGGAAAACGGACTCTCTGTAAGTGGAGATTTGAACAGCTGGGGAGCAAGCACCAGCTGGTGGCAGGTGGTGGGAGACTCAGGAAGCTGGAACAGCTCAGCCAAGAAACACAGCTGGACTGAAACATAGTAAAGAACAATGAGAGCAAAGTCAGACCCCATCATGCTCAAAATGTAATACTGGGGGAAAGCTGGAGCGTCGAGAGAAAACCTCAAAAGGGAATGGGGAAGAGAAGTAATCTGAATCACCTAAATGTAAAAAATAAAAAATAAAACCCACTGTTAAGGCCCAGAGTGATAGTACAGCACACAGGGCACCTGTCTTGTATGCCATAGGGTCCCTGGGCCCCATCCTGAGTGATCCCTGAGTGCAGGGCCAGGAATAAATCCTGAGCACTGCTGGGTGGGACCAAAAACCAAAAGAAAATGCCCACTGTTAAGCATTCAGGGAGAGAGATTAGATAAACATTGTTTTAGGTACCATGGTCTGCAGTAATTTTAATATTAATGCTTCACGTGCGCACTACTGCTACGTCACAACCACCACCAGAGTCACTGTCCTTCTGCCACTGTCGCTAGGACCCGTCACTCCCCCTTCCCCCACACTCTCCTAAGCGAATTCAGTTCTTTCTGTAAGCCAACTCTTAAGGTTTGGGTCACTGCTCCCTCCCTTACTATGTTTCTTTATGCTCCACGTGAGACAGTTCATTCAATATTTTGTATTTCCATCTTGACTCACTTTACTCAGCAAGACACCTTACAGTTCTATCCAAGAGTCCACTGTGTAACTATGCCACAGCCCTTTAATCCATTTTTCCCCTTTGGGCACGGGTTGTTTCCAGACCTTGGCATCCATGAATAGTGCTGTTATGAATATAGTAATGCAAATATATTTTTTCTTTTTGTTCTTTTTTTTTTTTGGGTCACACCTGGTGATGCTCAGGGGTTGCTCCTGGCTCTGCACTCAGGAATTACCCCAGGTGGTGCTCGGGGAACCATATGGGATGCCAGGGGATCGAACCTGGGTCGGCATGGGCCAGCCACGTGCAAGGCAAATGCCCTACCCACTGGACTATTGCTTCGGCCCCACAAATTTATTTTTATAAGTTAATGCTTGGGGCACACACACACAGCCTGGCAAGCTGTCCGATGTGTTTTCAATGTGCCAAAATAAGTAACGATCATGATCACGATCACGATCTTCCCGTTGATCCTCTATTTGCTAGAACGGGCACCAGTAATATCTCCATATGTCCTGTCTCATGCCAGTACAGCCAGGGGCATCGGCTTGCTACAGGAACATAAAGAGCCTCAAACCATTATATTAGGTCATGGGATGCCGGTCCAGAGACTCACAGACATGGGGCAGAGCTGCTACTGGCTCTCCCTGTGACCAGCCGCTCACAAGGCGCCCGGGAGGGATGGTGGGTTCTAGCCCTGGCCCACCACCCCAGCAGAGCCTCGCAACAAGCCAGATGACCCCCACTCCATGAGGGCCTCCATTTTCCCCATCTGGACTTCTCTCTCGTCAGAACTCCACCCAGCAGACCAGCCTATCATAGCCCAGCTCGCGCGCGCATAGCGGCCACGTGGTTCATCAATAAATGCTGGACTTAAGAGATGCCTACAAGAGTATGCTACCTGCACGGCAGAGCCTGGCAAGCTACCCATGTTGTATTTGATATGCCAAATGCCAGTAACAATTATAGATCTCATTCCGGAATGGATTGAGGCTCTTTTATGTTCCTGGAGCAAGCAGATGCCCTTAGGCTCTACTAGCATAAGACAGGACATATGGAGATGTTACTGGGGCCCGCTTGAGCAATTTGATGATGAACGGGAAGACAGTGATACAGTGACAGTGATACAGTGATATAAGGGGACTGACTTGAGGCTCCTTCACCTTTTAACCTTTTGGGCCTTTTAGCTTTCGGCTTTTGGCTCCTGTGGCTTTTGGCTCCTCAGCCTTGCAACTTTTGGCTTTTGGCTTTTTGCTCTTTGGCCTTTTGCTCCTTCTTCTAGGTAGGACTCAGCTTGGGTGAGATCCTCTCTCTTTGGTGGAAAACTTAGGCTCTTTTGTATGGTCTAAGTTCGGACCAGAGCTAAAGTTTGTTCATTATATTGGAGTGCTGTGGAAGAGCTTGTGTACTATTAAAAGCCTTTTTGGAACTGCACCGGACTCGTGAGTTTTCATCTGTTCTCCCGGCATCCTCGGAGGTAAAAGAGAACTTCAGCCCTGACACTGTTGGGGACCCTGAACCCCGCGGCGTTCCCGACAGACAACCATGCTAGCAAGCTGGCTTCCGGAAAGGATTCAGCACAATCAACCATATCCACACGGTAACCAAGCTCATTGAGGTTTGTAGGGAATACAAGATGCTTCTCTGTCTCACGTTCATAGATGTAAAGAAAGCCTTTGATTCTATGGAGACAGAGCAGTCATCGAAGCCCTAGCCAAACAGGGCGTTCAAACCCAATACATCAAGATCCTTCGTGAGCTGTATTATGGATTCACCACCAGGATCTCACCATTCTACAAGGAAGTGATCATTGATGTCAAAAGAGGGGTTTGACAGGGTGATACCATTTAATCAAAACTCTTCAGCGCCACCCTCGAGAACATCATGCGACAATTAGAATGGAAAGGAATGGGAGTGAAGATAGATGGTCGGCAACTACACCACCTCCAGTTTGCCGATGATAATATTCTAATAACACCAAGCATTAGGCAAGCGGCACAAATGTTGGCTGACTTCAACCAAGAATGTGGAAAGAGAGGTCTACAGCTTAATCTAAACAAAACAATGTTCATGAAAAATGAACTAGTTCCAGAGGCCCCATTCACTCTCAATGGAACAGATATCTCCGACTGCAGCAGTTATGTGTACCTAGGTCAAGAAGTCAACATGATGAATGACCTAAAACCTGAGCTGCGCAGGAGGAAGAGAGTGGCATGGAATGCTTTCAAAGGCATCGAAGAAATAGCTAAAAGGACAAAGAACCTCCGGCTCTGGGCACATCTCTTTGATTCCACCGTTCTCCCTGCATTAACCTACGCCTCAGAGACCTGGGTCCTATGAAAGCAGGATGAGAATGCTATTCGGGTCTCCCAGAGAGGAATCGAACGAGCTATGCTTGGAATATCACGCTTCACTCAAGTGAGAGAAGGAATCCGGAGCTCCGACCTCCGTCACTATTCCAGAATCAGGGACGCTGTATAGTTTGCCAAGGAATCGAAAATCAGATGGGTTGGACCTGTAATGCAATTTGGAGACGATTGCTGGAGTAGAGCTGTTACCGACTGGAACCCATGGAATCCAGTCAAAAGATCACGTGGCCGCCCACCTACAAGATGGACAGACTTCTTTGTCAAGACCCTGAAGGAACGGTTTGAGACTCTTCATATTTCTGAATCAACCGGATACCACTGGACTACATTGGTACGTAATAGGGTCCAATGGAAATGTTACTGTTGCCCGCTCGAGCAAATTGATGAATAACAGGATTCAAGTGATCAAGTGAATGTTTGGGGACTCTTGGGAAAACACTAAAAACTGGAATCTCTGGGTCATTTGGAAGCACAATTCTGAATTTATTCAACAGGCTCCATACTGTCGGGGATGCCGCTGGGGTCCCCGACAGTGTCAGGACAGAAGTTCTCTTCTACCTCTGAGGACACCAGGAGAATGGATGAAAACTCACGAGTCTGGTGCAGTTCCAAAAAAGCCTTTTAATAGTACAAAAGCTCTTCCACTGCAATCCAATATAATGAAAAAAAACTCTAGCTCTGGTCTGAACTTAGGCCATACAAAAGAGCCTAAGTCTCCCACCAAAGAAAGAGAGGATCTCACCCGAGAGGAGTCCTACCCAAAAGGAGGAGCAAAAAGCCAAGGAGCAAAAAGCCAAGGGGGCCTCAAGTCAGTCCCCTTTTATGCACCAAAATAATCCAACAGGGAGGGTCATGTCAACAAAGAACTCTAAACAGAGTGTAGAAGGGCGGTGCCACACCCTATTAAAAGTATAAACAAAGGTTACTCCAAGGACTAATCCCTTCTATCGAGATTCACTGTATCACTGTCTTTCCCTTCGTCATTGATTTGCTCGAGCGGGCACCTGTAACATCTCCATATGACCTGTCTCATGCAAGTAGAGCCCAAGGGCACCTGCTTGCTCCAGGAACATAAAGAGCCTCAAACCATTCCATCAGGTCATGGGAATGAGGTCTATAATTGTTACTGGTATCTGGCATATCAAATACGACGTGGTTAGCTTGCCAGGCTCTGCCGTGCTGGTAGCATACTCTTGTAGTCATCTCAAAACTCAGCATTTATTGATGAACCACACGGCTGCACGAGCCGGGCTGTGATAGGCTGGTCTGCTGGGTGGAGTTCTGACGAGGGGAAGTCCAGATGTGGAAAATGAAGGTCCTCATGGAGTGGGGGGTCGTCTGGCTTGTTGTGAGGCTCTGCTGGGGTGGCGAGCCATGGCTGGAAACTGCCATCCCTCCCGGTCATGAGTGGCTGGGCACAGTGAGAGCCAGTAGCAGCTCTGCCCCATGTCTGTCTCTCACCAAGATTATCTCTTATGTAAAACACTGGAGAGAGAGAGAGGGAGAGAGAGAGAGAGAGCTGGTATAAAGTAGTACATCTTAATTTCATGAGCTTCATGTAATCTAGGTGGTACCCACAAGGTCCTTCTTATTTATTATCTGCACCAGGGTGATTCTCAGTATCTTTTTCTCCGTATACTGAAAGTGTCACACTCGCCTGCTTAGAGCAAACTAGTATGATCCTTCCTATAAATCTTCCTATAGTCTCAACGTAGCCAGGGTGGTAGTCTCCTGGTAAATTCTAACTGTCCCACGCTGGGTGCAGTGGATATAAAGAGGAGCTGTGCCTAATCTAGAAAACATAGAAGTCTTAGTAGATGTGTAAGTCAGAAGTTATTCAGAATCAAGGTGACTTCTGTCAGTGCCACACCCTCTAGCAGTGTTTACATAGAAGAGAGATCTCATTAGAATGAACCTTGGCTTAAGTAGATTAAGCTGTGAATGGGCAAAACACCAAAACTCCCATATTAGCAAAATCTGTCATCCAACACCATAGTTTTCCATAGAGGCTGAACCAAACAACATTCCCACCAGCAGGGAGGGTCCTTTTTTCCCCACATCCAACCACCTCTAGTTGACTATAGTCTTCATTTCATACATCTCTTGGCCACATATATGTCTTATTAAGTGTTATAGGACATGGCTTAATGAACTCTGGGTCTCTGCAAGCCCAGAGCGTTTGCATTTGCTAGACGCCATCTGCAAGCCTTAAGGCCAGGACCTTATGCTAATCAGCTCCCTCTTGTGCAAGTCATTCTGGGAGATTGGGGGCAGAACTCGAAAAGGCAGTTTGATTTGAATAACATAGCATTGTAATTCTTTACCATGAATCCAATGTTAGTAGGTCGGAGTATTTCCTCTGAGTCCTCTCTGCAGGACTAGACATATACCAGGAAAACCCTGGCTATGTTTGGATCCTCTTTAAGTAATTAGCTCTGCTAAGGCCCCAGGAAAACAAACATGACTCTCAGTCATATAGAGGGCAGAACACAATAATACTGTCCTGGAATAGAGAAAAGGACCTAGTGAAGGTTTGGAGATAACCTCTGGCTGCATAATGTTCATGGTTTGTCACTTGTCACTTGTCTTCCCATTGTTCATCGATTTGCTTGAGCAGGAACCAGTAACGTCTCCATTCTTTGGGAATGAGGTCCATTATTGTTACTGTTTCTGGCATATCAAATACACCACGGGTAGCTTGCCAGGCTCTGCCGTGGCTCTGGGTTCATCCCAGGGGCCCAGTCTTTTTCTATGTCAGACCATCAACCATCCTAGGCCCACGGGGCAGACAAGCCTGTCTCCTGTCTGCCACCTGCCAACGCAGCTGGGCATCACAGCCACACCTGCAACACCTTGAGGCGCAGGAAAGAATTCATGGTTTAGAAAATTATAATGCTATTTGCCCATTTATTAAATCCTGAGATACTTTACATTCTTGGGTGTAATCCCCTTCTCCACAAGTGCCTTGCATTAAGAGGCCTGGGAGGCAGAAACCTGGCTCTGGCAAATTAGCATTTGTAAGGCCTGGGCTAAGTGTGTGCACCTGGAATCTGCATGAGCACCTGGTTTTTGTCTCTGGATAGCCCAGCCCATTAAAAGCTGGCTTGAGGCCTTTGGCAGGCTTTTGGAGATAAAAGGTGCTAGGAAGAAGATAGTCAATTTTGGTGGAGGATCTCAGTCTGGGTCAGAGGTTTGGCCTGAATCTAGAGGTTTGGGAGTTTCGCATATTGGGTTGTATTAGCAGAGTTTGTTTAATTATGGGTGATAAAAAAAAAAAAAGTCTTTTGGGACTATGCTCAACTCGTGGATTTTGTCCATTTGCCACCAGCCTTCAAGATAAAACAGAACCGCTCCCTTCCTGTCAGAGGTTCCAGCGTCCTCCAGCAATTAAGGAAGTATCTGTTCCGATATTCTCCTTTTCTTTTCTCCAGAACTCTGGAGGAATCTGCTTATACTTTCTTCAATGTATTTTATGGATTCTTATCTAATCTTGAGGTCTTTGATCTGCTTTTACATTAACTTTATTATAAGATAAACTCAATTTATCTTTTTTCCATTTTTCTTTAGGCATGTAGCTATCCAGTTTTCCCAACTGATAGTGAAGATTTCCTTGCTTTGAAAATTTCCTTCAGAACTGAAGCAATAGTTCGGCAGGGAGGATGTCTGTCTTGCATGCGGCCAACCCAGGTTCAATCCCCAGCATCCTATATGGTTCCTCTAGCACCAGCAGGAATAATTCCTGAGTGCAGACCCAGGAGTAACCCCTGAGCATTGCCAGGTGTGGACCCCCAAAAAAATTCTCTTGGTTCTCAATTCTATTCCATTGGTCTAAGAGTCTATTAATCCAGAGACATAATTTTGATTATGATTACTCTATAGTATGCTTTATAAGGTCAAGAAATGTGATGTTTCCCTTTTTCTTTTTTTCCTTGAATAGCTTGGGCTATTCAGGGAAAGTCTGAGTCCCATGCAAGTTTTATTGGCATTTGTTCTAAGTCCTTGAATAATGCCATTGATATTTTGATTGTGGGTACTTTATACTTCTTGGCCAAAGGCTATATTTTCAGGGATCATTTCTATACTTTTGCATCTTGGCCAGCACCCACTCAATAGGATGTCTTTTTATTCAAGTCACTGTTTCTTTCAAACAATTGTCCTTTCAACAATTTCAAAAATTGCTTCTTTGAGATAATCCTATTTGTTCATTTCTGGGTTTGTTTTTATTTTTAGCCAACAGTATTAAACCACTGAAGAGTCCTCTGAAGTAAGCATCACAGAGAGTTCAACCCAGGTCTTCTTTGTCTATTTCATGAATTTGGGTCTAATATAGAGGTATTTTATTCATTTTCAATTAATTCTTGTGTATGCTGTGAGATAGTAATCCACTATTTTTTCTTTTGCATTTGGCTAACCAGTTTTTCTAACAAAGTTGTTACAGAGGTTTCTTTGGGTTTTTTTTCATTATTTTGGATTTATTGCTTTGAAATAATTTAGATTTATAAAAGAGGTATACATATAGTATGGAAAAATATATGAGTATGCTACCTGCACGGCAGAGCCTGGCAAGCTACCCATGTTGTATTTGATATATATGCCAAATACCAGTAACAATTATAGACCTCATTCCAGAATGGATTGAGGCTCTTTATGTTCCTGGAGCAAGCAGATGCCTTGGGCTCTACTAGCATGAGACAGGACATATGGAGATGTTACTGGGGCCCGCTCGAGCAAATCGATGATGAACGGGAAGACAGTGACAGTGACAGTGATGGAAAAACATATGCATTACACAAATCTCTCATTGTTAACACCTCATACAAATGAAATGAACATTGATACAATGATGTTAATATAAACAATGCAATTTTTGCCAGTTCTTTCCACTAAAGCTCAATTCTTGTATTTCATTCAGGGTATCATCCATGTTGCTTCACGTTTTTCAGTTCCTGTCCAATCTCTACTAGTAACCCCTCCCTCCCCCAAGTATTTCTTTATCTTCAATGACTTTACTATCTTTGGAGAATACTGGTCAGCATTTCTACAAGTATGTGGTTTTGTCTGATGTTTTCCTCATAATTAGATTGAGGTGATACATTACTGGAAAGGGTACCACAGAGTTACTGTGCCCTTCCCACTGCACTACACTGAAGTATCTAAATCAGTATGATTCACTGCTCATGAAGAGACTTTCTCTACTCTACTTCATGCACCCAGTTCCTTTGTCATATATTAACTATCCATGTATCAGAGGGTTTATCTCTACCTCCTTATTCTGTTCCACTGATCTGAGAGTCTGTCTTTATTCCTGTACTATACCATTGATTACTATAGCTTTATATTATAATTTAAAACCAAGGAAAGAGAGTTAGAGAAATAGTATAGCAGGTAAGGTACCTTCCTGGCACTCAGACAACCCAATTTCGATCCCCAGGATCCCACATGATGCCCTAAGCTCACCAGGAGTAACTCCTGAGCATTACCAGGTGTGCCCCCTCAAAAAATGTAAAAAATATAAAAAATAAAATCAGAAAGAAACACCTCTCAGATTCATTTTTTTTTTTTGCTTTGGTTTTTGGGGCGGGGTATTACTGCAGGAGATACCCGCTAGGAGAAAATTTGGGGGGCAGAGAGAGGTGGGAAATATTTCCTAGCTGTGCTCAGAAGATCCAGGGATTGCAAAGGTACTTCTCAACCAACTGGACTTGAGGAAGTGATGCTGCTCAGGTTCTCAAGTACTAAACCAGGCTGGTGTGCTGGGTCTCCAAAGACACATAAGAGCAGTGGTCTAGGGCTGATAATGCTGCACCATGTGGAGATGGAAATCAGACCTTGACCAGGTGCATATAGGCCAGTGTATTATCTCCTAGTCCCTGTCATGGACTTTTTTAAAAATTTATTTCTTTTTTATAAAATCACGATCATGATCACGATCTTCCCGTTGATCATCTATTTGCTAGAGCGGGCACCAGTAATATCTCTATATGTCCTGTCTCATGCCAGTAGAGCCAGGGGCATCGGCTTGCTACAGGAACATAAAGAGCCTCAAACCATTATATTAGGTCATGGGAATGACCTAATATAATTGTTACTGGAATTTGGCATATCATATACAACACGAGAAGCTTGCCAGGCTTGTCGAGCGGGAGGCAAACTCTTTTAAACACCTCCAAATAAAGCATTTATTGATGAACTGCGTGGCCGCAAGCAGCCACGCTGAGCCGGGCTGTGATGGGCTGGTCTGCTGGTCTAAATTTATAAAATATTATAATTTATTTAATTATCACACCAGGACTTACAATTTTTCCCAGCTGGGTTTCAGGTATACATTGTTCCAACACCAATACCAACAATCCCCTTCACCAATGTCCCCAGGCAGGCAAATCTTGATCACTTGATCACTTGACATCCTGTTATTCATTGAATTGCTTGAGCAGGCACCAGTAACATTTCCATTGGACCCTATCACGTGCCAGTGTAGCCCAATGGCATCTGGTTGCTTCAGGAATACAAAGAGCCTCTAACCATTCAGGGTCTTGGCAAAGAAGTCTGACCATCTTGTAGGGGGTGGCCATGTAATCTTTTGACATCCTGTGGGATCCAGTCGGTAACAGCTCTAGTCCAGTGGTCGTCTCCTAATCTTATTACATGTCCATCCCATCCAATTTTCAATGCTTTGACAAATGAGACAGCGTCCCTTACTTTGGAACAGCAACAGAGGTCGGAATTCTGGATTCCTTCTCTCGCTTGAGTGAGGAGTGTATTCCAAGCATAGCTTTGATTCCTCTTTGGGAGACCCGAATAAAATTCTCATCCTGCTTTTCGTAGGACTCAGGTCTCTGAGGCGTATGTTAATGCAGGGAGAACAGTAAAGTCAAAGAGATGTGCCCCGGATACGGAGGTTCTTTGTTTTTTAGCTATTTCTTCAATGCTCTTGAAGGTATTCCATGCCGCTCTCTTCCTCCTGCGCAGCTCAGGTTTTAGGTCGTTCATCATGTTGACTTCTCAACCTAGGTACACATAACTGCTGCATTCGGAGATGTTTGTTCCATTGAGAGTGAATGGGGCCTCTGAAGCTAGTTCATTTTTCATGAACATAGTTTTGTTGAGATTCAGCTGTAGACCTATCTTTCCACATTCTCAAAGTTAGCCAGCATTTGTGCTGCTTGGCTAATGTTTGGTGTTATTAGAATGATGTCATCAGTGAAGCCCTAGTCAAACAGGGTGTTCAAACCCAATACATCAAGATCCTTCATGAGCTGTATTACGGTTTCACCACCAGGATCTCACCATTCTATAAGGAAGTGATCATCGATGTCAAAAGAGGGGTTCGGCAAGGTGATACCATTTCACCAAAACTCTTCAATGCCACCCTCGAGAACATCATGCAACAATTAGAATGGGAAAGAACGGGAGTGAAGATAGATAGTCGGCAACTACACAACCTCTGCTTCGCTGATGACATCATTCTCCCTGCCCCCTGTAGCCCTCAATCAATGGGTTGCATTCACTGTAAACTTCAATAGGCTATCCCCTTCTAAGCCCATAAACAATGGACTATGTACCCCATTTCTCCAATCAATAAATGATGTCATGTCCCCCATGATCATGGACTATGTCTCCTATAACCTATCATCAATGGACTATGATATGTCCCCTATAACATGATCAGTTAGTTGTGCACCTGTGATCTTTGATCAATGGGCTGTTTCCCCATAACCCATGATCAGTGCACTTCATCACCAAAAATGTTCACTTATATGCAGAGAAAAGAGGTTTTCTCTTTCTGTGCTAGTGTAGGAGGTATCAGATATGCAGAGAGATAAGCATGTATACAACTGTGATATGCAGGAACCAACAGGACCCACGGGCAGGTAGGAAAACCCAGGTGAGCCTGTGTTGCATAAGGTCCAGGTGAGAGCCTGCACGAGGAAGGGAAGACCTGTGATGTACAAGGTGCAGGTGATGGAGTACACAGGGTAAGGCCAGCTCAGGTGAATCTGTGCCCTCAAGTCTATAAGGGCTAAAAGATCACTCTACACTTCCATGAGAACCGTGGAGATTAGGAGCTGGGCTAATACAAGTGCTTTCCTGATGGCTTAGCACAAGCTAAACCATCCCCCACCCCATCTTTCTCCCAAGATGCCTGGTGCCAGCAATTGTGTCAGGTCAGGGCTTGAACTGTTAATTCTGAAATCCTTCCCTCCACATCAGACCAGGAACTACAGGTGGAACAGGATGTCATGTCAAGCTCTAGTGTTGTGTAAAGGAGTAGTCTGGAGCATTACCTGATGAGATGTCAAGCTGGGACCCTACCCTCCGGCTGAAGCTCTCTCTCATCTTCCTGAGATCAACACGTGTCACACAATGGTAATGATGCCCTTCAAGCAAACTGAAGACCCAAAGCTGAGAAGCAAAATAGACACACACCAACTCTCTCACCAAAGGGTCTAGAAGGAAAGGTAAAAACAGACCAAGAACAGGTTCCTGAGAGTCAACAGGGATATGCTGACCACTGACTACTAAGGCCCCAGCCTTTTCTGTCTCTAGTACTCACTAAGATCCCTCCTGCCCTAGCATGCCCCCTCAGAAACCTGTCATCATGATTCATCACACCTGTGATGAAATCTCTAGAAGAACACATGAGTGTTTTCTGAGCAGCAAACACCCATGGGTACAAACGTTCCCAATCTACTGTTAGGTCTCCATCAGGCTTCTCTCACTCCCTCCATAAGTTTCTTTGTTTCTCTTATTCATGTGAGCTGCTGTCTCTAACTTACTCATGGTGAAGATGGCTCATGGAATGGTGGGTAACCTGTTCCCTGTGACCGGTGTCTGAAATGGGTTATCTTGGGAAACCGAATCCTTAACTGCAGCCTGATGCTCCTGTTCAATGAACAGGATGAGAAGAGATCAGTGACTCTTCTACTGGCCTCAGCAGTGTGCGCTGTGGGCAACTGCTGCACATGGTGTCAGAAGTGGCAGGAAAGTGTTTTCCCTGATAAAATACCTTTCCCAAGCTGGATCAACAGCAACTCTTTTTTTTTTCAATTTGGGGGCCACAACCAGTGGTGATCAGGGAATGATAGGCTGAGCCATGATCAAACCTGAACTTCCTGCATGCAAAGTTGCACTCAGACATTGAAATATCTCTACATCTCCAAAAGCAAATTTCCTAAAAAATAGAAGGGTCTCCTACTTCATGAAGGAAAGCTAAAATGTAATAGAATAGAATTTTGAGGTTTTCACCATAGCCACATATGGGGAAATAGCCACGGTGAATACTGTATGGTAATTCGGCCTCATTACCTGGAAGCCCAGAGAAAGCAGGAAAAAGTGACAGTGGTCTTGCAAGTCAGTTCATGCAACGGGCACTCTGTCATGCTGAGCAAGAGTGGACTGCTTCCCCTGTACTCACCTGGCCATCAACTCCCCCAATGACAAGCTGCCGACTCACTACATCAACAAGCAGGCTCAGGAGAGGGTATGCTGAGGAACAAAGAATGGGTATTACCTTAGGGGCACCCACACAGATCACCTAACCCACAGCTGTTGCTCGGTCCCTTCTCCATTCCCACAGGCAGCAGACAGAGAAAGAGGAGGTCATTCCTGTATCACAGAACAAGCCCACCTACCCCCCAGAGGTATAGGCAGACACCACACCAGAGAGAATAGAGGGAGGCCATTCCTGTCAGGGGCTGAGCACACACAGGATGACTCCCACAAGTCGGAAATAACACCATCAGAGAGTAGTGAAGAAAACAGCAACTGAACAGCTGTCTTTTTCTTGTTCTTTTCTAGGATGCTATTTCATTTACAACTTGGAGTATCACTGTATCACTGTCTTCCCGTTCATCATCGATTTGCTCGAGCGGGCACCAGTAACATCTCCATATGTCCTGTCTCATGCAAGTAGAGCCCGAGGGCACCTGCTTGCTCCAGGAACATAAAAAGCCTCAAACCATTCCAACTTGGAGTACTTAAGGTAATATATAAAACCTTAGGACAACTTGGAGTACTGAAGGTAATATATAAAACCTTAGGAGATTTTTGGGATAGATACTTAAAAGTTCTGCATATCAGGGCAAGAGTGATAGCACAGCAGGGAGGACGTTTGTCTTCCATGTGGCCAACCTGGGTTCCATGACCATGTGGGATCCGCGGCTTCCCATATGGTCCCCTGAACAATGCCAGGAGTAATTCCTGAGTGTAGAGCCAGGAGTAACCCCTGAGTATCGTTAGGTGTGACCCTAAAAGAAAAAAAATTCTGCATATCTTAAATAAATGAAATCCTAGTCCAAGTGCATTCTTGAATGCTGACAATTCCACATAAATAATTTCGGGGAGCAATTCTATCATAATCCCTAGTAATGAGTTCCAGTCTGAGCTTGGTAAACAAATTCAAGTTAAAATATTAGCAGATCTGGCACTTGGACATATTGATCCAGGAAGAATGAAAAGTATTCTGGGAAACAGAACAGTAGCCTGAGTAGATCGTAGACCTCTATATGTGCCTTTGTCCCATAAGGCCCAGACAATGGCAACACGATGAGTTACCCTCTCCCCAATCTGAATATACTTAAAACCCTGTTTAAGCATTGCTAAGCCCAAGAAAGGCCTATCCTATACTAATCGTTCTTTTCTCCACAGAGGGACAAGGAGAGTGGGAAAGCAAATCTGGGAACCGCAGGATGGGATGGCTCCAACAAGGCATGTGTAAGATACAACAACCACTCCATGCCTCAACCTCC
>JAJIBD010010649.1:0-21996 GCA_021461705.1 Cryptotis parvus | reverse complement strand
AGTGAGATATACAATTACAAAGTTGCTCATGTTTAGAAGTTTCAGTCACATAGTGTTCCAGCACCTGGCCCTCCACCAGTGCCCATTTCTCACCATCAATGTCTCCAATTCCCTCCAACCTTGCATAGCCTGCCTAAATGGCAGGTTCTTTTATCTCTATCATCTCTCCCTCTCTCTCTTTTCCCTTCTCTTACACATTGTGGGTTGCACATACACTTAGGAAGCCACAAAGTGCATTTTTTGCCTGTATTTAATGCTCCAGTTCTAGGTTGGTATTAGCCCTTTCGACACTTTATTCACACATGTTCTCTTCTCTGTCTTACCTAACCCTTGACTCTCACATGTTTGCAGTAATTTCCACTTTAGGTAAGACCACCTGATATATGTATGTCATGCAAATAAATGCAGTCATTCTATATCTCTCTCTTTCCTTCAGACTAATTTGACTCATCATGATCCTTTCCATGTACATCCATTTATAGGCAAAATTTCATGACTAAATTTTTCCTAACAGCTGCATAGTACTCCATTGTGTAGATGTACCCGGTCATCAGTTCTCGGGCATACTGGTTGTTTCCAGGTTCTGGCTATTGTGAATAGTGTTGCTATGGAAATAAAAGTGCAGATTGTGTTTCCGCTGTGTGTTTTTGGCTTTCCAGGGTATATTCCCAGGAGTCGTATGGTTGGGTAAAAAGGGAGCTCAATTTCTAGTCTTTGAAGGAATGTCCATATTGTTTTCCAAAAGGTACAAGTTGACATTCCCACCAAAAATGTATGAGAATCCTCTTTTTCCCACATCCACGGGCAGCCCTTTTGGATATGGGCCAGTCTCTGTGGTGTGATGTGATATCTCATTGTTACTTTGATTTGCATCTCTCTGATGATTAATGATGATGAGCATTTTTCTTATGCCTTTTTGGTCATTCGAATTTCTTCCTTGTCAAATTTTCTGTTCATCTCTTCTCACCATTTTTTAATGGGGTTGGCTGTTTTCTTCTTACATAGCTGTACCAGTGCCTGATATATTCTGGATATTAACCCCTTATCAGATGGGTATTGGGTGAATATTCTTTCCCATACTGTGTACTGTCTTTCAATCTTGGTCATTGTTTATTTCGAGGTGCAGAAGATCTTTAGTTTCATTTAGTCCCTTATGTTTATCTTTTCGTTGAGTCGCTTTGTTAATGGTGTTTCACCTTTGGAGATGCCTTTAGCTACAATGCCGTGGAGGGTTTTTCCTATATTTTCTTCAACGTACTTTATGGATTCAGGTCTGATATTGAGATCTTTAATCCATTTTGATCTGATTTTTTGTGAAAGCTGTAAGACACAGGTCCAAATTCATTTTTTACATGTAGCTGTCCAGTTTTCCCAGCACCATTTGTTGAAGAGGCTTTCCTTACTCCAGTTTGGACTCTTTGCACCTTTATCAAAGATCATGTCTTTGAGGGTGGGTGTCAGGATACTCAACTCTATTCCATAGATCCAAAGTCTGTTTTTATTCCAGTACCATGCTGTTTTAATTACTGTTTCTTTGTAGTACAGTTTGAGGTTGGGAAAGGTGGATGCCTCAATCTTCTTCTTCCCAAGGATTGCTTTAGCTATCCGTGGGGATTTATTATTCCATGTGAATTTCAGGAGTATTTGGTCTATTTCTTTAAAGAATTTCATGGGTATACTTATAGGAACTGCATTGAATCTGTACAAAAGTTCTAGGGAGTATTACCATCTTGACAATGTTAATTCTCCCCATCCATGAGAAGGGAATGTGTTTCCATTTCCTCGTATCCTCTTTTTATTTCTTGAAGCAGTGTCTTGTAGTTCTCTTTGTATAGGTCCTTTACACACTTGTTTAAACTGATTCCTAGGTATTTGACATTATGTGGCACATTTGTGAATGGAATTGATTTCTTAATATCCTTTTTTATTCTCTTTCATTATTTGTGTATAGAAAAGCCACCAACTTATGGATATTGATTTTGTACCCTGCCATTCTACTATATCTACTATTTCTAAGAGTTTTGGGTCGAGAATTTAGGGTTCTCTAAGTACAATATCATGTCATCTGCAAATAATGATAGCTTGATTTCTTCCCTTGCCTATCTGGATGCCTTTAATGTCCTTTTCTTCTCTGATTGCTATGGAGAGTACTTCCAGTACTATATTGAATAAAAGAGGTGAGAGAGGGCAACATTGTAGTGTTCCTGATCTTAAGAGGGAAGGATTTCAATTTTTCCCCCATTGAGAATGATACTCGCTGTGGGCTTTTGTTAGATGGCTTTGACTATCTTGAGGAAGCTTCCTTCAATTCCCATTTTCTGGAGGTTTTTTTTTATCATGATTGGGTGATGGATCTTGTCAAATGCTTTTTTTCTGCATCTATTGATAGGATCACATGGTTTTTATTTTTTTCTCTTATTGATATGATGTATTATGTTGATTGATTTGCCAATGTTGATCCATCCTTGCATTCCCGGGATTAATACTACTTGGTCAGGATGTATGATCTTTTGATGAGACTTTGGATTCTGTTTGCTAGTATTTTGTTGAAGATCTTAGCGTCTGTGTTCATCAAGTAGATTGGTCTGTAATTTTCCTTCTTTGTGTTGTCTCTCCCTGCTTTGGGTATCAGGGTGATATGTGCCTTGTCAAAGTTGTTTGGGAGTGTTTCTGTTTCTTCTATGTCCTGGAAGAGCTTGAACAGGACAGGCAGTAGGTCCTCCTTAAAGGTTTGGTAGAATTCGCTAGTGAACCCATCTGGAGTTGGGCTTTTGTGTTTGGGCAGACTTTTTAATAACTGTTTCAATTTCCTTGATGGTGATAGGGGCTTTTTCAGGAATTGGATGTTTTCTTGTTTCAATTGTGGTAGGTTATAGGACTTCAGGAATTTATCCATTTCATCTAGGTCCTCATGTTTCGTGGCATACAGGTACTCAAAGTAATCTCTGATGATCTTTTTGATTTCTGTCTTTTCTGTTGTGATGTGACCATTTTTATTTCTGATTCTATTTATTTGGTTTCTCTCTTTCCCTGTCCTTACAAGTTATGCCAGTGGCTTGTCGATCTTGTTTATTTTTTTCAAAGAACCAACTCTTGGTTTCATTAATCTTTCAGATTGTTTTTTTTTTGGTTTCCAGCTCGTTGGATTTCCTCCCTACGTTTTATTATTTCCTTCTTTTTGCCTGGGTTGGCCTTCTTTTGTTGGTGTTTTTTTTTTCTAATTTTTAAGCTGTGAGGTCAGGTTATTTATGTGGGCCCTTTCTTCTTTCCTTTATGAATGCTTCCAGAGCTATGAACTTTCCTCTTAACACAGCTTTTGCTGTTTCCCACAAGTTCTAATAGTTGGTCTTTTCATTGTCATTTGTTTCTAGGAAATCTTTGGATTTCCTGTTTGATGTCTTCTATGACCCATATGTACTTCAGCAGTGATTTGTTCAGTTTCCAGGTGTTTGGTTTGACTCCCTGCTTCTGTGTATGGTTAACTATTTTCAGTGCATTATGATCTGAAAAGTTAGTTGACAAAATTTCTATCTTTTTATTTTGTTGAGGTATGCTTTGAGGCTCAGTTTATGGCCTATCTTGTAGAATGTTCCATGTGCACTGGAAAAATGTGTGTTCAGTGTTTTTTGGGATGAAAAGCCCTGTATATATCAACCAGCTCTCTTTCTTCCATTTCTTCCTTCAGGTCCAGTATTTCCCTGGTGAGTTTCAGTCTCATCGATCTATCCACAGTAGATAAGGCAGTGTTGAAGTCTCCAACTATTATTGTGCTACTGTTAATGTCTTCTTTGAGGTCTATTAATAGTCGTTTTAAGTATTTTTGCTGGCCCCTCGTTTGGTGCATATATGTTTAGTACTGTGATTTCTTACTGGTATATGGACCCCTTAATTATTAAGAAATGGCCTTCATTGTCCCTTTTACCCTTTTTCAGCCTGTAGTCTATATTGTCAGACAGGAATATGGCCACACCCGCCTTGTTGGAGAAGTTGTTTGCGTGGAGAATTGTCTTCCAGTCTTTGACTTTGAGTCTGTGTTTGCTCTGATTATTCAGATGTGTTTCTTGTAGGCAGCTTTGCCACTCTGTTTGTCTCTTAATTGGTGCATTTAGACCAATGACGTTGAGTGAGACTATTGTCATTTGATTTTTGTGCCATCTTTCTGTTTAAACTTGTGGTTTTGGGTTGTCTTATTTTACAATAGACCCTTCAATCCTTCTTTTTAAAAGTTGGTTTTGAGTCTATGAATTTCTGGAGTTGTTGCTTATCCATGAAGTTGTGTATCTTTCCTTCACTTCTGAAAGTAAGTCCAGTTGAGTAAAGAATTCTTGGTGAGGTCTACAGTTCATTGAGTCTTTACACAATGTCCGACCATTGTTTTCGGGCTTGGAGTGTTTCATCTGAAGTCTGCTGTAAATATCAGGGATGCTCCTTTTTTATGTCGTTTCCTTCTTTGATCTTGCTGCTTTCAGCATTCTATCTCTATCTATTTTTTTTGTCATTTTAATAAGGATGTGTCTTGGAGTATTCTTTTGGGGGTTTCTTTTTAGCTGTATTCTATGGGCCTCCTGTATCTGGGCGCATGATTTCTTCAGTTCAGGCAACTTCTCAGCAATAATGGCTTTGACAGTTTCTTCTTCATCAGGGTTTTCTTCTTGCCCTTTTGAACCCCAATTGTGCATATGTTGTTCCTTTTGGTTTCATCCCGGTTTTCTCTGGTAGTCTGTTCGTTGATTGTGAGTCTTTTTTTCCTTCTTCTGTTGTTTTTCTACAGAATCTCTGAACCTCATCTTCGAGATCACTATTTCTTTCTTCAGTAGCTGTTACTCTGCTTTGAAGGCCTTCCCCTGTGTTTTTCAGTTCACTTACCTCATTTTTAATATCTTTCATTACTACTTGTACTTTGGTGTGAAATTTACTCAATTCTGCTCTCATGTCCTCCTGTATTTTATTGACTTTTGTATTCCATTGTTTCTTTTGAGTTCCTTGTGCATCTCTAACAGCTCCTTCCAAAATTTCTTTTCAGAGAGGTTATAAAGCTCATCGTTATTACTTGACTCATCTGTATTATTGATTTCAATCATACAGCTTAAAGGAATTCTGCGTTGCTTTATCATAATGACTGTGGTAGGTTGAAAATGTGTGTTCTGGGTGACTAGTCAATATAGCTAATAGGTGCCTGAATTACTTTGCAGTTAGGGATGTATAGCAAAGAATGTAGGGGCAAATGCTCAGTGGTATGTCAATTAGATAGATATTACTTCACCGGGACGATAGCGTGTCTGCACGGCTTTGAATTTTGGGTTGTCAGTGGGTGGTTCCGTAATCAGGGGTTCTGGGTGGAGGTAGTCCAGTGGAAGATCCGAAGAAGCTGTGTGTGGCTTAGTCCCCTTCTCAAAGTTCCAGCCCTTTATCCTGGAACTGAGTGCCTCAGGGACTGCCTGCAGCTAGAATGCACCTGGTGGCGAGAGCAGGGAGCTGCTGGGCATCGGGGTGGATGGCATCAGGTGGTCCTTTTTTTATAAAAAAATTAATTTTCTACTGTCGTTTATCGTACTGTTGCTGATAGTATTTCATATATACTACTCTCACCTTTCAGCTCCACAGTGAAACAATGTTGAGTTTTGACTTCTTCTATTAACTTGAAGACAATTAAGAATGATTTTATTACAATCTTGTAACATTTCACAATTTTAAGTCATTATTTATAAAGTCAAAAACCAATTTATACCACTTTATTAGACCTTGGGAAAATGACATTTTACATATAATCCAGGCTTGCTTGCTTACTTGCTTGCTTGCTTGCTTGCTTGCTTTTTTTGTCATGGGGATGGTATAACTGGCAGCTCAGTGCTTAGTCTTAGTTATATTATGTTCAGAGTTTACTCCTAAAGAGCTTATGAGACCATATGTGGTGCTGGGGAGAAATCATATCGGTGAACTGGAAGGCAAGAACCCTACCTTTTATTATCTCTCTGCATCACTCATGTATCTTTAAGGATTCATAAAAGCAATTAAATAATATTTGTTAACCATTTTCCGTAATAAAACATATATAGTAATGAAATAAATTAAACTCTAATAATTTATTGGGAATGCATACGGTGAGATACACACAGTGCTTTTTTGTTATGGAAATATCTATAACTTGATAGAGTAGTAGCTATATAAGTCTATCATGTTTATAATACGTTTTTTATAATATTTAACTATTCTGAAGACTAGATTAAGGAAACATGTAAACATTTTTATGACATTTGCAATTTTCTGTTCATCTATGATTTTATCAAAATTAAGAATTTGAAAAGAAATAATAATAAAATACACTGCCAAATACTCACCATTGTGCATTATGTTCATTTTTGCATTAAATATAATAAATTTACATTTATATACTCACTAATCCATTATATACTCACCAGAAAACACTTACTAAACATTGTAACTATGTATTACAAAACAAAAGTTTATTGAACATAAAATTGTTTTTTTTCTTTTCCTTTACTTTTTTATTAAGACACCATGTTTTGCAAAGTAATTCATAGTTGAATTTCTGGCACATAATATTCTAACAGCAATCCCACCACCACTGTTCATTTTCCTCTATCGGTACCACCTGACTCCCTCCAATATCTAGATTGCCTTTTTGCCAGGCACGGTTTTTAAGTTCTGTTATTATAATTTGGGTCTCCCTGCTTACAGTACTGTTGACTCTGCTATTGAGATATATGTCTATACAATAAATCTACACCAACCATGTGTTTGAGGCCCCGGTTTTTGTACCCTTTATTTCCTGTTTGCCTCTTCACTGTTAATCTCGTTCTTTCTCTGACCTCATTTCTATAATCTAGAGTCAAGGGTAATCTAACTATTGCCTTTTAGTGCCTTTATAAATACCACATATGAGATAATCCAAAATGTTCTTTAATAATATGCTTTATTTCGCTTAACACTGTATCTTCCCATTCCATTAAGTTACTGTAAATTGTGTATTTTATTTTATTTTATTTCTTTGACTTTTGGGGTCACACCTAAAAAGTCAAAGTGCTCAGGGATTACTCTTGACTCTACACTCGGGAATAACTCCTGGCAGTGAAGCTGCATATTTTAATACTTATTTGCTAAGATATTTGGATAGCCAATTCTCCTTTTATTTTCAATTCCCAGCATTGTGTAATGGTGAGTCACATATATTAAAAAATTATTATCTCACACAAAATATATAGATGAAAGAGAAAGTGTTAATAAAAATTTTGGTGTGTCGATATTCTTTTCAAGTCCTAGATAGTCCAGATTCACAAGTAAAAATTTTCTTAAAGGTTGATCAAGGCATGAAAGCAGAAAGTTTGTCATTGAAATGATCACATTCTGTTTTATTTAAAATTAATCAATCCCATAGGATTATTTGGTTGTTGTTAATTCTGTTTTGGGGTCATACCTTATGGTGCTTTCCTGGTGCTTGATTTCTGACTCAGTAGTAGTCAGGAATTTTTATTGGTAATACTTTGGGACCCATGCAGTGAATGCTGTCCTTTTGTCTTCCATTTGCAAAGGAAGTGTTCAATCACTTTCAGCTATTCTTTAGCCCTCCAAAGGTAAATTAAAAAGAAAGAATAGAAAATATGCCAGGTTACAGTTTTGATATATTATTTTCCTAGGCTTATCACAACAAATTAGCATACTAAATAGATTTTAATAACCAAAACTTATTGTCTCAAATCTGTAATATTGAATTTAAAAATAATGCTGTCATTAGGGCCTTTCTTTCTCTTAGTCTCTAATTGAAGATTGTGCCATTGTACTTTCTAGTTTTGGGCAGTTGACGGAAATCTCTGGCTTGTAGAATTATCACCCACCCTATTCTCTGTTTCCATTGTCATATAAGATTCTCCCTTTTGGCTCTTCTCATAAAGATACTAGCCATTAAATTAGGACTGCGGCCTATTGTACCACTAACTAAACATATTAAAAGTGCTTCTTGTTTCCAATGAAGGTTTCTCAGCTGTTTCTCAGCTTCTGGGAAGGACATGATTTAATGGGAAAGTCAGGGAAGGTGCATTCAGCATCACTGTATGCAGTAGTTTTTCAAATTCTAGAAACTTATCTGCAGAGCCTGACAAGCTATCCGTGTCGTATTTGTTATAGTCAAATACCAGTAACAATTATAGACCTCATTCCCATGACTTGATGGAATGGTTTGAGGCTCTTTATGTTCCTGGAGCAAGCAAAGTGCCCTTGGGCTCTACTTGCATGAGACAGGACATATGGAGATGTTACTGGTGCCCGCTCGAGCAAATCGATGATGAAGGGAAGACAGTGATACAGTGACAGAAACTTATATCAGTTATTTCATTAAATTCTAATTGATTCAATTGAAAGAGTAAAATCAGCATTTCTGAAATTTTGATTTATGAAAACAAAAACCATTTTTTGTTGCTAAGAACTTCCAGTTGCTGATTTTGTGTGGACACAAGTTTTCAAATATTTTGTATACCTTCCTAAGATCAAAGTTTCTAGATTGTATATTAAAAGAATGTTAAATTGTTGTTCCACATTCTCACTACATTTAGTATTTATCACCTTAGCTGCTGTGTTATTGCTCTAATCCCAGGATAGTTTTTTAAATTTTTTAATTAGAAAAAATATATTTTTTGTAGTAGGAAAATTCTGAAGAATTTCAAATATCCATCTGCCTATAGAAAAGAAAAACATAAAGCCAGTTCAAGTATTGATCTTCTTTGGAATTGGAAAGGCTGAACTACCATGAAAAAATCACCTGAAGGGGACAAAATGGAGTTGAAGGTTCTATGAAAAGGTGATTTCATGTAATTGTCATTATTTAGTTTGTGTGCTTATTTGCCACCGTTTTCCTGGTTTTCATTGCATTTTTTCATGATGTTGGTTTTTCAAGGCATCTGTGGAACTCAGTTGAGGAAGAACGAAATAGAGCAAGTTAAAATATTTTCCTATCTAGTTATTTTACCCTGATTTGGTTAATATTGAATAACATCACGTGTCTTCTTGCAAATAAGTCCTTTGTATTCAGAATTCTTTGTAAGACCTACATTTTATTAATTTATTGACAAAATGTTTTTGACAATGTACAACATCCACTCATGACAAAACCACTTGAAAGAAAGGCATGGAAGGAACATACCTCAGATAGTAATGGTGATATATAAAACACCAGACCAATATCATATTAACTCTTGAGAAGCTGAAACCATATCTTCTGAGAATAGGCACAAGACAAGGATATCCACTATCACCACTATTTTACAATATAGTTTGAAAGTCTCCACCATAGCAATTGGACAAGGAAAAAGAACCAAATTGGAGAGAAAAACTCAAACTATCACTATTTGCAGATGACAGGATAATATATATTATTTTACCCATACTATTTACTATTGTATATAGTATAGGTAATATATACCTACCTCAACACCCAGAAACAGAAAAAGGGAGTTGACAGTTCCTATAAGAAGATATACAGAAGGCCAATAAGCATATAAAACTGATTTGGTTTCTTATGATTAGGTAAATACAAATCCTAATAACACTGTGATATCATCTCAAACAAATAAGAATGCAATACATCAAAATTTCTGGAAAGAGCTAAAGTTAGTAGAGTTATGATTATGAAAGGAACCCTCATCTACTGAGGGGGCATAGTCTTGTTCAGCCTCTATGAAAAGCAATATAGAGACTTTTTAAAATAAAGAAGTAGAATTTAAATATGACCACTTCTTGGCATCTTATTCCCCCTAACAAAAAACATTAATTCAAAATGCTATAAACACACCTGTATTCACCACAGAACTTAGTACAGTAGCCAAGATATGAAAACCACCCAAATATCCAACTATTAATTAATGAAGATGTTTTCGTGTATCTGCAATGACATACCATAAGTCTTTAATAAATGAAAATTTCATGCAATTTTCTGTGACATGGATTGGACTAGCGGATCTAATGCTCAGTGGCTTCAGTCATAAGTAAAGAAGAGAAACAAAAATCTTACTTTTATTTTTCACAGTCATGGAATTTATTTTTTAATTGTTAACCAAAATTTTAACTTCAATTTTCCATAGCCAAGTGTAGAGCCATTTTTTTTTTTTTAATATTTTAAGACAGAGAAGGGAATAATGGAATTTAAAGTTACTCAGCAAGATAGTAACAAAGGGTAAAAGGTAACACATGTGGGAGAATTGAATAACACAACTGAGGGGGATAGGTCTCATGGACTTCGAAGGCAGTAGGTGAGTACACTTTTTAGAGGTGTGTTGTTGGAATCATATTCACGTGAAAGTATCATTAATAATATTTTAATCACAGAACTTTAAATCAGTATTCTTTTTTGTTTTTTTGTGTCATACTTGGCTATGATCAGGGGTTACTCCTGGCTCTGCACTGAGGAATTACTCCTGGCAGTGCTCGGGGAACCATATGGGAAGCCAGGGATCCAACCCAGGTCGGCCGCGATGCAAGGCAAGTGCCCTACCTGCTGGGCTCTTGATTCTGCCCCCATAAAAGACATTTTCAAAAATAAAAATAATCTTTCTTCAGTGATCACATAGTTTTATGTCTTTTGGGTTTTTTGTTTCTTTTAGGGCAATACCCAGCTGTTCATGGAGCTTATTCCTGGCCTGCATTCAGGAATCACGCCAGGCAGAGCTCAGAAAACAATATGCATGCAGAGGATTAAGCCTTGGTTAGAAACATGCAAGGTGAACATTCTATAAGTCTCTACAGCCCAACAAATTGTTTTTATGGTGGAATTTTTTAAGTTTTTTTAAAAACTTACCATGCCTTCTGTTTACCGGTTCTTTTTATTCTATTGTTTTTATCAAGCCCTTTGTTCATAATCTAAGTTTTCCAAAGCAGCCATGAAATGTTAATTACAATTACCAGTCTATGTACTGAACTATTTTTGCTTTCTCTACATACTTTAATAAAATCCAAAGTCAAAACACTAGTATCTCTGGCCTGGATTATGATTATAGATTTCTGATATTCCTTGTTCAATTTCCCATTGTATCCACCTAATCCATCCAATCATTGTTTCCAGAAAAATAATTAAATTTTATGCATAATATTTTCCCATAGCATTTAAGAATAAAGAGCAAAGTCCTGTAAAGATTGAATTATGTCCTTCACCAATGCAGTATATACACATGTTGATATTTATTGTTGCATATTTGAATATTAATGTTATAATAAAATGTTACTTAAATGAAAACAATAAATTTAAACCTAAATAAACAAATAATAAAATGCTTAAGAATTTTAATAGGACCTATAATTCTTTTATAAATCTAATGTTTGTCTTTCTCTCACCTTATCCAAACTAATTTTCTTCACCCCCTGTGTCTAGATAAATTAATTATAATACAACTATTATAACATCCCAAACACTTCTCCAAATTTGTATTTTAATTTATACCATCTGTGCTTTTCTAACACTTTATCTGGCTAAATCTTACTTGTTTTTAAAAGTGTCAATTTATATAGCATATCTTCATAAAATAATTTATATTAACTCTTAAATAAAGTATGCATTTACTTTTTCATTTTCTCTTTTCCCCTTTCTACCATGTATCCTTAAAAACATCTGTTTTTATTATGACCCAACATACAACACCAAAGTTGGAGAAATACTTCATTTTTCCTATATGAATTTATCCAAATGGTAATAAGAAAACATTCTAAACACCCTAATTTTTCACAGAAAAACATTACTCTACAACAGACACATGTAGGTTGCACTTTAATAACAGTATAATACAGTTTTACTAATTAAAAATGTAGCATACTTTTTTTAAAAATATTGAACTGATTTTCATATTCCTGGGCTTTTTAGTTACTTGTTATATATATATATATATATATATATATATATATATATTTCTTTTTCCATGATTTTTTCCATTTTATGGAGTGCCATGATTTATGACACTGCTAATTATAGTTTTATACTTACATAATTCCAATTCCACACCCACTAACAGAAATCCTGATTCCTCCACCAAAGTTCCAAGATTCATCTACCGTTAAGCACCCCACAGGTAAACTGAGTTCTATAAATTCTGTAGTTCTGAAAACTTTGACCATTTGATGTTCCCTTACTATGTTATCTTATAGAACAGATGTAAAAAATATTTCTCCATCTATCCCTCACCTTCTTATTGACATTACTCAGCTTGATTGCTTCTAGTTTCATCAATGTATTGAAAAATCTCATCATTTCATCTTTTTCTTTACAGCTGAGTATTATTACATTGTACAATCAATTTATTCAATCAATTATCTGTCCTTGGTGACTTGGGCTGTTTCCAGATGTTGGATGAAAAACACGTATACTAGTGTGATGTAATGAATACAGGGTCTAAAAATGTCTTCAAAATAGAGTGTGTGGGTCTTTGGTATTGATACCACAAAGTAGAATAGCTGGATCATATCAAACCTCGACTTTTAGATCTATTTTGTTCCCCAAAGATTTTGAACGAAGTTAACAATTTTACCAATAGCACATTTTTTTTTTTTTTTTTTTTGTTCTCATCCAGGACAAGACTGATTGATTTTAATTCCTTTTTCTTTTTTATATTATACCACTGTGAGATATATAGTTACAAAAGTGTTCATATTTAAGTTTTAGTCATATAGTGCTCCAGCACCCATCCCTCCACCAGCGTCCATTCCATTTCTCACCACCAATGTCCCCTGATTCCCTCCCTTCCCCAGCCTGCATCTATAGCAGGCAATTTTAACCTCTCTCTCTCTTCTCCCTTCTCTTACAGATTGTGACTTGCAACACATACATTTAAAGGTTATCATGCATATCCTTTTGCCTATTTTCTTTTTTATTTTCTTCTTTTTTTTTTTTTTTTTTTGCTTTTTTTGGGTCACACCCGGCGCTGCTCAGGGGTTTCTCCTGGCTCTGCACTCAGGAATTACTAATGGCGGTGCTCAGGGGACCATATGGGATGCCGGGGATCGAACCCAGGCCGGCACAGGCCGACGTGCAAGGCAAATGCCCTACCCGCTGGGCTATCGCCCGGCCCCGTTTTGCCTATTTTCAATGATCAGTTCTACACTGGTATTATCATTTATAATAATTATACCACTTCTGGAAATATACCCTGTGAGATCAAAAACACATGGTAGAAACACCATGTACACTTCTATGTTCATAGCAGCACTATTCACAACAGTCAGAATATGGAAACAACCAGAGTGCCCAAGAACAGATGACTGGATAAGGAAACTGTCGTACATCTATACAATGGAATACTACACAGCTGTTAGCAAAAAACATATGAAATTCCCCTATAAATGCATGAACATGGAGAGGATCATGCTGAGTGAAATTAGCCAGAGGGAAAAGAACATACATAGAATGACTGCATTTATCTGTGGAATATAAAAAAATTAGCATGATACCAATATCCAAGGCCAGACAAAACATGGATCAGGAGGTCTTGTCAGTGGGCACAATCTACTGCAAATGTGTGGCAGTGTTGTTATTCTTTTCAATGTGACCAATATTATGAGCTGGTTTTGATTTTTTTTGATTTACATTTCTCCAAACATAAGTGATTAACAGCATAATTTCATATATGTGTTGTCTATCTGCACTTCTTTTTAAAGGAAATTTCTGTTCATTTCTTCTCCAAGAGGTTTTTGGAGAAGGTGCTGGAAACTATGCCCTGCTGAATCCAAGCTGTGCAGTGATAAAATAATTTACAAAAGAGTAAAATTGTTTAGAGAGTGAAGTTAGTCTACTAAAAGATAGTACACTGGTCATACTAACAGAGTGCCTCCAAAGAGATGCATCTATCTTTCTTAGAAGACATATTTTATCTGGGCTGCTTTACATGGAAACTTCTGCTATCCTTTATTTTTAATTTTTAGAAAATATTTAATTAAAGTTTTATGGTTAACAAAGTTATTGATAGTTTAGTCTTAGGAATAAAACATTCCATCACAAGTCCCACTACTAGTGTCAATTTCCCTCCCATGATTCTTCCCTCACCAATTGCCACCTTGGCAGGTACATTTCAAAAATCTGGGTGGTTACAGCTAAGATCTCATGTTTCCAATGTTGTTGATTCTGTGCTTTGGATATATAGCTATAACACTCTCTCAAAGCACTTGTATACCTGAGGCCCCTGACCTCTGATTCCTCATCACTTCACTTTCTCATCTTCCTTTGCTCCTCTATTTCTTTCTGTCTAAGACTTCTTTCTTCAGATTAGTTACTCTTGGGGCTAGTCAAACAGAGGATATGCATTCAATTTTGGGAGAAAAATGTATATGAAATATTCTAGTCAATCACATAAATCATTAAGAAATACATATAGTTTTTGATCAATTATAAAATGTTCTCAGTTAATAATATAAAGATAAATCAAAATTATTATTGTTTTATTAATTTATCTCCTGCCCCTCGAGGTGTTGCAGGTGCCTGTGGTGCCTGGCTGCATCAGCTGGTGGCCGACAGGAGGCTTTTTCTACACCCAGGGCTCTGCCCTGTGGGCCCTGGGTGGTTGATAGTCTAAAGTAGAAAAAAGACTGGGTCCTCTGGGATGAACCCAGAGCCATGGCAGAACCTGGCAAGCTACCTGTGGTGTATTAGATATGCCAAAAACAATAACAATAATGAACTTCATTCCCAACGAATGGAGATGTTACTGGCGCCTGCTCGAGCACATTGATGAACAATGGGAAGACAAGTGATACAAGTGATTAAAAAAATAGTAGTGTGGTTTGTTTTAGCAATTTAGGAGGTAAAAGCATGTAATGTATGTCTTGTACTAAATTGATAATGCATAAAATGCTTAGAATGTAGCTATGGAGGGATCTCTAGAGCCTCATGGTAGTAGTTGATTATCTTAGCAAGGCGGTTGTAAGCCTGCCAGGAATTTGAAATGAGAATTTAACCTAGGCATCTTTTAGGGGCTTCACTCCACTTCACTCCCCATTTTTCAGTATGTTATTTATTTTATACCATAGTGAGATGTACAATTAAAATATGCTCATACTTGGGTCTCAGTCATGCAGTATTCCAGCACTCATCCCTCTACCAGTGTCCCATTCCGACCACCAATGTCCCACCACCAATGTGCCCATAAGACCACCATAGGCTAACAACCCATCCCCCACTCCCCATTACCCATATTTCCCCCCAGTTTGTTACAACTACAATGCTCATTAAGTGTATATATGGGCAAGATACGATATTATTATCTAAGCCTAGTGCAAGGCCGAGGAGGAGCCACGTGCCGGCACAGTTGTGTCTGACCTGTCTTTTTCTCTGGCATTGCTGGTGGTGGTAGCTGCAGGGCTTCTAGCCACACCTGCTCTTCTATTTCTTTTGTTTTATTACCAAGCTTTACAAGTGCTTTATACTTCTAGGATATTAAACCATTGTCAGGTGAGTGCTAAACAATTATTTTCTTCCCATCTCTAGTTTTTATTTTGTTTGACTTTATTCTAGTCATCTTATCTTTTGAGGCATAGAAGCTTCTTAATTTGGTATAGTACCTTGTGTTTAGTTTTTCTTCTATATTTGGTCAGGCACTGAGTCACTGAGGATTCAGTGTCATAAAGTGTTCTATGTTTTCCCTCAACATAATTTACTAATTTGTGTATGGCATTAAAATCTCTACTCCATATTGAATAGACTTTTCTTGTAATAAGTGATGTAAGGATCAAAATTATTTTTTCCTTATATGTGCTGCCCAGTTTTCCAAACATCATTTGTTGAAGATGTCTTTATTACTTAAATTTATACTTCTTGCCTCTATGTTAAAGATTTTCCAAATATGTACCTCAGAATTTGTCTCTTGGCTCTGAACTCCACTCAACTGACTTGAGATTCTGTCATTACCTCTACCAAGCTGTTTTGATGAGATGGGGATAGAAAGGCCTCCCATTTTCTGCTTTCTTCATATATTTTGGCTGTTTGAAGGTTTTATTTTTTCCATATATGTGTACTAAATTTGGTCTATATTGCTAAAATGTTCCACGTGAATTTTTTATGAGGACTTTTTTAATCTGCATAATGTTTTGGATATAATTGCCATTTTAACAATATTTATCCTCCTGAGTCATGGACTGGGAATGTGCTAAGAAAACACTTCTGTGTCTTCTATGTTTTTTTGCAGTAACTTGTAATTTTTTTTGGAGGCTTACATTTGGTGAAGCTCAGGGATAACTCCTAACTCTGTCCTCAGGAATGAATGCTGGTGGCATTCTGGGCAGCATATGAGGTACTGGGGATCAAACTTTGGGGCAGTGCATGGCAAGCCCTCTGGCTGTACTATCTGTCCAGCCCAACTTGTAATTTTCTTCGTGTAAATCTTTCACCTCTTTTACTAATCTGACTTCCAGGTATTCAATTTTTTGAGACAAAGTGTGAATGGAAATGGATGGTGTGTTTTTTTTCAAGTTATCCCTATTCCAGTTCACTCTTATTATATAAAAAGTGCATGGATTTCATGGATTTCTGTGTTTCCTTATTTTGTAGTCTGCTATATTATTGTACAAATTTATTACCTCTTTGAGGTTTTTTTGTGGTGAATATGTATATAATGTATTGTGAGATATTCTTAGCATCACATCTGATACTATGAATGTATGATAAATACTGATAATTTACTTCTTTTTAAATATGGTACCACATTATATTTCTTACATGTCTAATAACTATGGCAAGACTACTCAATAATATATTCAACGACAACAATGAGAGTTTGTAATTATATCTAATACCTGATTTTAGGGAAGTCTCTCAGTTTTCTCCTTTGAGTAAGATGTTAGCTATGTGTTCATGGTATATGATTGCAATTGTAATGAATAAAGTTTTTTCTGCATTTGATTGAAAGGTTTTAATCATAAATAAGTATTAGATCTTGTATCCTTTCTTTGCATCTGTTGACATTATTAAATAGATTTATTATTTCTTATTTTTCTATTTTTTATTACTAACTGATTTGTGAATATTAAACTATTCTTAAATTCCTGACATAAATCTTATTTGATCATAGTGTATCTTCCTTCCATCCTTCCTTCCTTCCTTCCTTCCTTCCTTCCTTCCTTCCTTCCTTCCTTCCTTCCTTCCTTCCTTCCTTCCTTCCTTCCTTCCTTCCTTCCTTCCTTCCTTCCTTCCTTCCTTCCTTCCTTCCTTCCTTCCTTCCTTCCTTCCTTCCTTCCTTCCTTCCTTCCTTCCTCTTTCATTTCTCCCCTAAGTTTCTGCTAAGTGCTTTTACTGGCTCCCCCAAATAGACTTTATGTTGTTGGAGAGACTTTTGAGGGGTGGGACTAGTACCCACAGTTTACACTTCCCTTCCTTAGTTCAGTATGTAAGGCTCTGTGTACAGATTTGTTTCCCTCTTTTCAGTTTCTTTTCCCCTTACCCAGTCCAGTGACTGGGCAACAATTACTAATTTATTTAATTGCTATTGTTCCCATCCATAAGTTCTCTGTAATGTTCCACAGAGTTTTGAACTCTGCATTTCCAGTTTGCCTATTAAAAATTGACAGCGGATACTGGAGAGACAATATAGTGGGCAGGGCTCTCATTTTTTATGGCCCTACCTAGGTTCAATTTATCCCTTACAGTTCATCAATCTCCACAATGAACAGTCTCTGACCAAAAACCACACCATACCAAAACAAAACAAAATAATTTAACCAAAAGAACAAACTTTTTTGGTGTGAGAACATCCTGTGGCGCTCAGGGCATATTCCTGGCTCTGTGCTCAGGGATCACTCTTAGTAGTGCATGGGGACCTGGGAACCAAGTCTGGGTCAGCCATCTATAGGACAAAAACCTTACCTCCTGTACTATGTATAATGTTCCATAAATACTATTCTTAAATGCTATGTCTTTACTGATTTCCCCTATAGAGGCCTAAATTTGAAAACCTATAACAATGTATTGGGACATTATTGCAACAACCCTTTGGAAGCAAATAGACCATTTCAACCTTTTACGCCTATGCTATTAATAGCAGCATTAAGTAAATTGATGATTAAGACTCAAATTGAAAACTTCTAGCATTTAGACCAATTTTGTTTTTATGGGTTTCAATAACCATTTGCTTCTACCAGATGGTTTATATCAGTGCACTAGAAAAAATTACCTCAAAAATATTACTAGAAGGAAAACCATATCACTATATAAAATGCTTGCTAAAGGAATATGTTTTATATATAGATGCTTATGCAAGATCTATTACAAGTAATAACTTGTGATTTTCTCACTATTTGATATATCAATATTTTAACATATTTAAATTAATTATATAATGTTTCCTTCCCTCCTTTTTTCATTTATTTTTTTAAATTCTTCCTGTTTATCCAACATCTGTCACCTATCCATCAAATATGTATATTTGTATGGACGTGGATATGTCCCTACTCCAACAAGAACACAAAAATGAAGTAGAAGAAATAAGAATAAAAAGGGAAATGAGGAAAGGGAAAAGAAGGAAAAGATAAATAACCTGATTTTTTTTATTTTTAAAATTTTGTTGTTAATAGACTGTGATTGTAAAGTTATTCATAATTGGATTTTTGACAATTTCCCATCACCAATCTCATCACCAGTGTCGACTTCTGTCCACCAGTGTTCCCATACTCTGTTTCCTACCCCCAACCCCAACCCCAGTCCCAGCCTGCCATCTTAACAGTTACCTTCTAAATTTGTTGTTAAATTTTTGGTCTCACAATGAAATCTAATATTTAGGAATTTCTCTTTCTTAAGGTAAAAGAGCTTTTCTTCACATGGAATGTGATCTAGGCTTAAACTGAAAATATTCTTAGTGATAGTATTACAAAGTTCACTCCCATTAATCAGTTTATTAATTAACAAGAGTTCAAAAAATAAATATCTGGCCAATCCTAAACATCGTTGTAACTGTATATCTCGCCATGGTATAAGAAAAATATTAAAAAAATATAAATGTCTGGAAATCCAAAGGGCAAAACAAAACCTCTACATGTTTAATATTAATTCCCATGTAAACATACCTTATACTAAATTGAAAGAACTATAGAATGCTTGAGTGCTGGATTCTTTTCCAGATGCAACTTAATGATTACTGTAGAAATAATTTTGCTTATTTAATTCAAATGTAAATATTTATTATATTGTTTGTGCCAGAAAATTCTGACATTATTACATAATATAAAGATGTTTCAATTTAGGATAATATGGAGCTAAACTAATAAAAATAAATTATGAAAAACATATGTTCTGTTACAAGATTTTCAATCCTTCTTTAACATAGTTAGAAAGGAATTATTATAAGGAACTGTTTATCTTCCTGAGTAAGAAAGTAAGTACACTAAGACCATGGAAAGTATTTCCTGACTAAAAAGGAAAAACAGGAATAAAATGCATGCTATTTATGTGTGATTCTGAAACTCTGTGGTAAGACTTAGTAACACTGAAACTGAGAAATTTGTAAGGGAAACATTTAATATGAGTGATAGCAATAAATTCAAAAGCAGTTTTGAGGAGTGTCAGAGTGATGGTACAGGGGTTAGCTATGTGCCCTGCAAACAACTGACTCCAATGCCTGGCATTTTATATGACACTCTGAGAACCACTAGAAATGACTGTTAAATATAGAGTCAGGAGTTAGACCAAAGCAGCAGTGAGTACAGTACCAAAACTAATAGTACTAAATGTTTTCTAGATCCAATTTATCACCTGTCTTGTCTTCCTGTTGTTTATCGATTTGATTGAGCAGGCGCCAGTAACATCTCCATTCCTTGGGAATGAGGCCCACTGTTGTTGCTGATTTTTTTGCCATATCAAATACACCATGCCAGGCTCTGCCGTAGTTCTGGGGTTCATCCCAGAGGGCTCAGTCTTTTTCTATGTTAGACCACCAACCATCCAGGGCCAATGGGGCAGAGCCCTGGGGTGTAGACAAGCCTGTCTCCTTTCTGCCACCTGCCAATGCAGCCAGGCACCAGAGCCATACCAGCAACACCTCAAGGGGCAGATGGCAGGAAGATCCGATTTATAGCCTCAATATTTCAACAAAAAAAAAAGTGAGATGAAAAATACCATAGCATGAATCCTGCTGAAAATAATGACACTGACTTTATTTCATTTATTTTCTTCTAGTCTTCATACATAAGTAAAGTTTTAGTATAATTCCTGATAATGTACAATAGAAATGGAGCAGCATATTGGGAATACCATATTAGGCCCATAAGAATCAAAGTACAATGTGATACATTTGTTCTATTGAGTTTAACACAATGTACAAGCAATTATGGTGAATTTACTAAGTTCACAGTCTTGGATGACAGGCCTAGCTAGCTTGCAAGCTTTGCTGTTTTATCCATTCACAGCTTAATCTATTTACATGTTCTTAAGCCAAGGTTCATACTAATGAGTTCGCTCTTCTACTTAAACACTGATGGAGGGTGTGGCAGCTACAGAAGTCACCTTAACTCTGAATGAGTATCTTCTTATTTATTATTATACATCTACTAAGACTTCTATCTAGATTGGAAACAACTTCTCTTTATACCCACTTCACCCAGTGTGGGATAGTTAGAATTTACAAGAAGACAGCCACCCTGGCTATGTTGAGACTAATGTTTAAGATTATAGGAAGGATCATGCTAGTTTGCCCTCTTGCGGCAAGTGTGACCCTTTCAGTATATAGAGACTGAAATGCTCAGAATCACCCTGGTGCAGATAATAAATAAGAAGAACCTTGTGGGTATCATCTAGATTACATGAAGTCAATGAAATTAAGATGTATTATTTTATATCTGCCCTCTCTTTCTCTCCAGTGTTTTACATAAGAGATAATCTCAGAAGAAGGGATTAGTCTTTGGCATACTCTTTTTGTTTCTTCCTATAATAGGTGTGGCACCACCCTTCTACACTCTAATACTATCTAAAAGCTGTTTAGGGGTTCTTTGTTGACAGGACCCCTCCCTGTAAACAGTTTGGATTACCTTGGTGTATATAAGGGGAATGACTTCCAGGCATTCCGCCCCATTTTTGGGTAGACCTCCTTTCTGGTAGGATCTTCTTTGGTGGGAGACTTGGACTTTCATGTACGGTCTAAGTTCTGACCAGAGCTAGAGTTCTTTCATTATATTGGATTGCTGTGGTAGAGCTTTTGTACTACTAAGAGCCTTTTGGAATTGCAATGGACTTGTGAGCTTTTATCCGTTCCCCATCAGCCTTGGAGGTAGAAGAAAGCTTCTGTCCTGATACTATTGGGGACCCCAGTGGCTCCCAGACACACAGTATAGGTTAATACTAAATATGTGTATGGTTATAATGAACACTTAAATATGGTTCTTATGACTTTAGGACTATTTACTTCAGAATAAGTTAAAGACTGAGGATTCTCATAAATGTTTTAATTTTTATTCTAAACTTTAGTTTCTGGGAGAAATACCTACTGAATGTGTTCTTGCAGCCCTTTATCTTACTATGAAATTGATCATACATTCATTCTATACCATATATAGAAATATGATATATCTCATCATATCACTTATAACATGACAGTATCTTAGTAATTGTTATTAAAAGATAAGTATGTTAGAGGTACACTTCTGAAAGTGCTGTGGTCTTGTAGAAGGAGGTATATATAATATATACTAAGTAAAAATGCTGAGCATATTATATTTGCAAATTTATGCATGTATGTTGGTCAGAAATCACATTATTCATGAAAAAATGATTTAAAAATTAACCATGTCATTCAATGTATGGCATTTTCTTCTTTATATTTTATTATACCACTGTGAGATCACTTGATCACTTGAATCCCGTTATTCATCGATTTGCTCGAGCGGGCACCAGTAACATTTCCATTGGACCCTATCACGTGCCAATGTAGCCCAATGGCATCTGGTTGATTCAGGAATATGAACAGCCTCCACAGGTACACCCGGCAGAGCAGAAACCAGCTTTCCCGTTGAAACCCCCTGCATTCCATGGACCAC
>JAJIBD010010648.1:0-53645 GCA_021461705.1 Cryptotis parvus | reverse complement strand
TGAATATAATTCAATATATTCAATATATGAGACTCTCATTCAATATATGAGGCTCTCAGACATGGGGGCAGAGCTGTTCCTTGCTCTCCCTGTGCACAGCCGTTGATAGAGGCAGTCGGGAGGCATGGCGGGTTCTAGCCCTGGCCCACCACCTCGGCAGAGCCTCACAACAAGCCAGACCACCTCCCCTCACTCCACGGGCACCGCCATTTTTCCACATTTGGACTTCCCTCTCGTCAGAACTCCACCCAGCAGACCAGCCCATCACAGCCCAGATCATTCGACACCCACCCCCTGCAGCAGCTTTTCCTCAATCCGGCCCAGGTATGCTGGTCCAGAGACTCTCAGACATGGGGCAGAGCTGTTTGCTCTCCCTGTGCCAAGCCATTCATGAGGCAGTCGGGAGGCATGGCGGGTTCTAGCCCTGGCCCACCACCTCGGCAGAAGCCTCACAACAAGCCAGACTACCCCCTCAACTCCACGGGCGCTGCCATTTTCCACATTTGGACTTCCCTCTCGTCAGAACTCCACCCAGCAGACCAGCCCATCACAGCCCGGATCATCGACACCCACCCTACAGCAGCTTTTTCCTCAATCCGGCCCAGATATGCTGGTCCAGAGACTCTCAGACATGGGGCAGAGCTGTTCCTTGCTCTCCCTGTGTACAGCCGTTCATGAGGCAGTCGGGAGGCATGGCGGGTTCTAGCCCTGGCCCACCACCTCGGCAGAGCCTCACAACAAGCCAGACCACCCCACCCCCTCACTCCACGGGCGCCGCCATTTTCCACATTTGGACTTCCCTCTCGTCAGAACTCCACCCAGCAGACCAGCCCATCACAGCCCGGCTCGGGCGGCTGCAAGCAGCCACGCGGCTCATCAATAAATGCTTTATTTGGAGGTGCTTAAAAGAGCTTGCCTCCCGCTCGGCAAGCCTGGCAAGCTTCTCGTGTTGTATTTGATATGCCAAATTCCAGTAACTATTATATTAGGTCATTCCCATGACCTAATATAATGGTTTGAGGCTCTTTATGTTCCTGTAGCAAGTCGATGCCCCTGGCTCTACTGGCATGAGACAGGACATATGGAGATATTACTGGTGCCCGCTCTAGCAAATAGATGATCAACAGGAAGATCGTGATCATGATCGTGATTGAGTATAATACTGCTTTTTAAACAATGAATTCTATGTGGGGCAGGGAGCAATTATGGGACTCAAGAGTTAAAACACATTTTTGTAACCACTCAACTAGCAGAAGCAAATGTTGGGTTTTGGTAACACTAAAATATGAATAGCAATGGGTTTGTACAGATGGCCAGTCAGTGTGCTACAAATTTATGGTAACATAATGTCCTATACTACTTTTGCTAAAACAATGGTGTTTATTTATTGGGTAAAAAAGCAGGTTTTTTTAAATGGTCTAATAACTATTGGAATTCACAAGCAGTAATTGTGATTGGAATTAACTCCCCTCCAATGTATTCTTATATTGTTACTTTGGATTCATCTGTGGTCCAGTTGAAACATCTGGAACTTATTGAATCTAGCTCTTTTTATAAGAATTATAACATTATTTTAATTTTATTTATTTCAATTGGGAAATACTTGATACAAAATATTCTAAGTGTCAGAAAAAAGATATTTGTACAAATCTAAACTAAATATTTTGTGATACTAGGTCTTAAGGAAAGGTTATTTTATTTGTAAAACTGTAAAAAATGCCCATTAGATTTTTCAGTTATCTGTAAACTAAGACACATTCCTTTTAAACAATGAGCAGAGATGTTAAAACTCAACTGATTTTTTTTTTGTTCATTTGTTCGTTTTTGGATCACTTCCATAGATGCTCAGGGGTTAATCCTGACTCTGTACTCAGAAATCACGCGAGGTGTTGCTCAGGGGATCAAATGGGATGCTGGGGACTGAACTCAGGTCGGTTGTGTGCAAGGCAAGCACTCTATCCACTGTACAACCTCTTCAGTCTCTAAAACTCAAATGAGCTGAGCAGTCTTTTATTTATTTTTTAAATCCTATTTTAAAAGTAATCTGGAACTGTTTTAGTTTTTTAGGGAAAACTTTTAGTTAAGTATCAGGTATACATAAAACTATGTTAATTTTTCCAAGAGATTAGTATTATTCTAACTTAAAAGGAAATCAAATTCCAAACTTATACTATTCGATTAAGGCCAAAATTAGTCTTTAATGTGAAAGTTTATAAAGAAATTAAGATACATGAAATCAGGTCAAATACATCTTTTTTTTTTAATTTCCTCTTCTGAAATTTTAAATTTCTTTTTTTCCTGGTTCTGGAAGTAATTCACATCTTGCTAAGAACTAAAGGGCCGGAGTGATAGCCCAGCAGGTAGGGCGTTTGCCTTGCATACGGCCAGCCTATGACGGCCTGGGTTCGATTCCCCGGCATCCCATATGGTCCCCCAAGCACCGCCAGGAGTAATTCCTGAGTGCAGAGCCAGGAGTAACCCTAAGCATTGCGGGTGTGACCCAAAAAGCAAAAAAAATAAATAAATAGATAAAGAAAATAATTAATTAATTTAATTTAAAAAAGAACTAAAAACATTTAAGTTATTATGATAAAGGCGAACTCATTGATAGGATGGAGTCCCACCTCTTAGTGCCAGCTGTACTTCTATGTTGGAGTATATAGCCTGTCAATTTGCTAAAATTTAAAATACTCTAAATTTAATGTGGATAAAGCACTTACCCTGTACACAGTGGGTCTGGGTTAGATCCACAGCACCCCAAGTGATCCTCTGGGTCCAGACAAAATAGAACCTGAGTAAGCCCTGATCAGAGTCTGGTGTGGCCCGGCAAAAAAAAAAATAAAATAAATATATCATGCCATCACTCTGGAATTGCATTTTATTAATTTTATGGACAATACATCACCATATATCTTTCTAATTTGCTCCTGGGACATTTTAAAACATTAATTTAAGGGTCTGGGAGGATAGTTTAAAAAGGATAGAGTGCGAGCCTTGCATTCACGAGGCTGGAGTTTGACCCTAACACTGTATGACCCCAGGACCCCTGGGCCCAAGTCAATTAGTGCTGGATATAGGGTCAAGCACAGCTGAGATGTTCCATCTTTGCCCCTAACAAATTAATAGCCAAGCCATGGTTAGCTAGTATTAAGGTAATTTGTTATATCTTGTGTTAACATCAGTTTAAGTACTATGGGGGATAAACACATAGTTGATATTCTTTGTTCGGGCCATACCCAGGGGTGCTCTGGAGCTACTCCCCTCTCTGCACTGAGTAGACCATGTGCATGTGGTGCCAGATGGAACAGGGGAAACATTAACTGAACTTTCAATAGGTAGAAATCAGAGTAAAAAGCAAAGCTAGAAGGGTCTCTAAATGGAAGGAAATCAGAAGACAGTGAAAAGAGAATATTGGTGACATAGTCTGAGTAAGTTTATGAAAAGTGAGGTCATACAATAAAAGGGTTCGAAGAGACAAATTAGAATGGTTAAATTTCATATAATAAAGCTGAAAAGAAGGAATCTTGGAAGATTAGTTGGATGGCACAAGAGTAATATAGTGGCTCTAACTAATGTGATAGAAATTTAGGAGGCATGATAGCTATAGAAGGATTTAGGCACAAAATGAAAACAAGATATCTTTTTTTTTTCAAATCAAATGCTGCTACTTGCTCCCCCTGTGCCCAGTCGCTCACGAGCGCCCAGGAGGGATAGCAGGTTCTAGCCCTGGCCCGCCAACCCAGCAGAGCCTTGGAACAAGCCAGATGACCCCCCACTCCATGAGGGCCTCCATTTTCCACATCCGAACTTCTCTCTCCTCAGAGCTCCACCCAGCAGACCAGCCTATCACAGCCCGGCTTGCGCAGCAGCAACCGGCCGCGCGGTTCATCAATAAATTCTGGACTTAGAGGTGACTACAAGAGTATGCTACCTGCGGCAGAGCCTGGCAAGCTATCCGTGTTGTATTTGATATGTCAAATACCAGTAACAATTATAGACCTCATTCTGGAATGAATTGAGGTTCTTTATGTTCCTGGAGCAAGCAGATGCCCTTGGGCTCTACTAGCATGAGACAGGACATATGGAGATGTTACTGGTGCCTGCTCGAGCAAATCGATGATGAACGGGAAGACAGTGATACAGTGATTTCAAATAAAAAAATATGCCCTATGGTCTAAAAAGGAAGTGGTGGAAATAGAAAGAAGTGTCTGTTAGAGAATCCAATTAAAGGGGGGGGGAGAAAAACTTAAAGGCTTTACTAGATCAGGGGAAAAGACAAAAAGAACACTTTCCTGGATGATTTTTTTTTCTTTATCCTTTGTTTTCCATAAAGGTCACACCCATTAGTACATAGTGTCTACCAGGGCCAGATCCAGGGATGTTTATGGGACCATCTGATGCCAGGAACCCAATTCAGGGCCTCACATATGCTCGGCATCTGCTGTATCCTTTATTTTTCAACTATGTGTATGATCTTCTTTTTGGGGTATCTTTTCTTTATTTATGCATATTTTTTCAACTTAGGTTGCATTTTTCTGTCCTCTAATTTCTTGTTCATTGTCCAGGTTGGCGGAAATGCTTAGCTGCAGCAATATAAAACATGCTTCTATCAGAAGTCATGGTGGATCCAAATATACAGACTCTGTTCAGCAAGTTTCACATTGGACAGGAAGAATTCTAAATGGGATGAAAGGAAATATTTTAGCCTTTTCTTTCTTTGGATGATCAGAGATTAATTTATTAATCTAGTTGTTTTCAGAGCCTCTCCTGATAAACACTAAATGTTAGCTTTGTGAATCATGTTTATTCATCTTTTCTATAGAAATTCTTACTCTAAACTGAAAGAACTGGGGGCAAGAAGAAAACTTCAAAATTTATTGGACTTCAACACAATGTTATCCTCAGCAAGTTTATTGCAGATTGTCACATTGCCTCAAAATCACAATTATAGAGACGCTCTTAGAAATGACAATTCTTCTCTTTGGCAAGTCCTTGAGTTCCTAAAGTATGTTATTTAAAAGTGAAGGACTGACTGATATAAATATGAGCTTTCATCTGGTTTGTTTAAAGGATGTCCAGGAAAGAGTTGATGTTTGAAGGCAATTGAATGGATCAACAGTTGGTGTTTATACTAGCAATTTCCTTTTCTGTCTTACTTGTGGCTTCAATCTCTGAAACTTAGAAAAAGACATTACTGGAACAAATGCAACTCTATCTTATTACACTGTATTAAACTTCAGCCAGGCACCAATACTGCCTCGAGTCTGCACCCTTTACCAGAGAAGCAAAGAAAAATAGAAGTCAGAATCTCACAAACAATTTGAAAAGAAAAATGACCCAATAAGAAAGCAGGCTCTTTACTGAAAAGGGGGTATGAGCAATTGAAAAATCAGTAAAAATAAGTTCAAAACCATGAGCAATAAGGGAAATCACTATCACTATCACTATCTTCCCGTTAATCATCTATTTGCTAGAGCGGGCACCAGTAATATCTCCAATGTCCCGTCTCATGCTAGTAGAACCCAAAGGCATCCGCCCGCTCTAGGAACATAAAGAGCCTCAAACAATTATATTAGGTCATGGGAATGACCTAATATAAATGTTACTGGTATTTGGCATATCAAATACTACAAGAGCAGCTTGCCAGGCTTGCCGTGCGGGTGGCATACTGTTGTAGTCACCTCTAAATAAAGCATTTATTGATAAACCCGCGCAGCCGCTAGCGGCGCGCGGCGGGCTGTTGTCTGGTCTGCTGGGTGGAGTTGTGATGAGAGGGAAGTCCGGATGTGGAAAATGGTGGGCCCTATGGAGTGGGGGAGGGTGGTTTGGCTTGTTGTGAGGCTCAGCTGGGATGGCAGGCCAGGGCTAGAACCCCGCCATGCCTCCAGGGTGCCTCACGAGCAGCTGGGCACAGGGAGAGCAAGTAGCAGCTCTGCCCCCATGTCTGAGAGTCTCTGGTTCAGCATACCTGGGCCGGATTGAAAACAAACTGCTGCAGGGTGGCTGTCGATGATCCGGGCTGTGATAGTCTGGTCTGCTGGGTGGAGTTGTGAGGAGAGGGAAGTCGGATGTGGAAAATGGGAAACCAATACAAATTAAAGATAATGAAATGTGTATCATTTCTTGACCATTGGGTTGGCAGACAAATTATGAAAATATTAATACTGGCAAAGAGATGAACAGGAATCATAGCTGTAAGGTGGCAGATTGTCACTTTACATATTAAAAGTTTCATGATATTTATTGAACTTTGAAAAGTGCATAATCAACATCCCAGGAGCTACATTCACAAGTAGTACTGGTAACAGCAAAGTGTTGTGCCTCTAATTATAATATAATCTTTATATATAATGTATATTTATATATAATATATATTTATATATAATATATAAAGACTTATAATATATGTAACAGAGACAAAGTAGAAAAAACCTAAATGTCCACTGAATAGGGAATGTCTAAATAACCATGATGACATCTTCATATTATATAAAGTTATGCCACAATTAAAACAGAATTAGGTAGATCTAGAAACTGACATAAGTCTCTTGAATTTGGGGCAGAGAGATAGTACAGCAGTGACCCAAGTTTCAGTACCCAGAACTACTTGACCTTTATGCATCACAGGACACAATCCTAAAGGTACTGCCCAGAGGGATGATGTAATCCCCAGTGCCACGGGGCCTAAGCAGCAATGCTCTTTGCAATAAATCATGAGCGGGCTTGGCCAAGAATTGGAAGCAGTGCCCCTGGTCCTCCTGAGCAATACCAGGGAACCCCTTCTCGAAACAAAGTGAAAAAAAAGTTAGTCATACTGTCGAGTTGCATAATACAAGAATACAACATTTGTGCTAAAAACTCAAAAGGGTTAGTAAAATAGCTTAGCAGTAAAGGTGTTGCCTTGTATGTGTGAAACTGAGTTCAACTCCCAGCAAAACAAAAAACAGAAACCCAAAATACATACAATAATATATATTCTATTCGAGAGTGTATATATACATATACTCTAGAATATATATATATATACACTTTAGAAGCAAATATGAATCATAAGCATACATTTATACAACTATAATAAAAATATATTATATTTTTATAATAATAATAATAATAATATAATGGAGGTCCATGAGGGCCTCCATTTTTCCGCATCCGGACTTCTCTCGTCAGAACTCCACCCAGCAGACCAGCCTATCACAGCCCTGCTCATCGAGTTCCACCCCTGCAGCAGTCTTTTTAAATCCGGCTCAGGTATGCCGGGCCAGAGACTCACAGACATGGGGCAGAGCTGCTACTGGCTCTCCCTGTGCCCAGCTGCTCACAAGGCGCCCAGGAGGGATGGCAGGTTCTAGCCATGGCCCGCCACCCCAGCAGAGCCTTGCAACAAGTCAGATGACCCCCCACTCCATGAGGGCCTCCATTTTCCACATCCGGACTTCTATCTCGTCAGAACTCTACCCAGCAGACCAGCCTATCACAGCCCGGCTTGCGCAGCCGCTTGTAGCCGTGCGGTTCATCAATAAATGCTGGACTTAGAGATGACTACAAGAGTATGCTACCTGCACGGCAGAGCCTGGCAAGCTACCCGTGTTGTATTTGATATGCCAAATACCAGTAACAATTATAGACCTCATTCCGGAATGGATTGAGGCTCTTTATGTTCCTGGAGCAAGCAGATGCCCTTGGGCTCTACTAGCATGAGACAGGACATATGGAGATGTTACTGGGGCCCGCTCGAGCAAATCAATGATGAACGGGAAGACAATGATACAGTGATAATAAAAATACTATATTTCCATAGCACTTTTTATAGACACAAATACAAAATATATTATATAAATATATGAAAGGCACTATCTGAAAGAATTCATTTCAAACTCCAATAGTAGTTACTATTCCCCTCTGGGGAAGGCTTGGAATAGTTGGTGCTCAGAAGGGAGCATCAGCTTTACTTTAATAATGTTCTAATTTTAAAAGCTTTTAACAAAGGGAATCAGATGCGGTATTATTTGTATCTCAAAAACTGATTACAAAAAGAAAACTAACATAGTATTAAAGTACAGAAACTGAGGTAAGAGTGACTAGGGATAAGTAGAGGAAGATGAGCAAGTGAGTTCTGGCAGCCTTCCTCTCTGCTTCTCCCAAGGAGTTACTCTCTGCTTTTTAAAGTTCTGCTTAGTGATGCCTCTTGACTCAGAAAAAAGCCATTTCAAAGCAGTTGAGGTGGGAAGAATGCATGTGTGCAGAGGGTCAACGGCATGGGCCAAGGCTGAGATGGCACTATTAACCCATTAACAAATACTTCAGATCTGACACCAACACTTGAGAAAAGAACTAGGAGCCTCTGACATGTAAGTTTCAGAACTAAACTTCTCTTCTGTTCAGTGGGTCAACTACATTGGGGCAATTCACTGGTGTAGGTTGATTTGGGATAGATTTGGGAGTTATGTTTAATTTTCATGATTATCTAAAGTCCTGTTTCTAGGCCAGAGACCTAAATAACATAGCGTGGAGAGCCTAGCTTAGCATGCAGCTGACTCCACATAGCACTGGTTTCCCAAGCCCTGCCAAAGTGACCGCCCATAAGCAGAGAACTAGGAGTAATCCCTGAACACAACCGGGTATGGTTCCCAAACACAAATCAAATCAAATCAAAAGTTCTGTTCTTGACCGTACGAGTTAATGTAGACATCTCAGATATTACTTTTAACAAAGGTAGACTATCACAAACATGTGGGAGTCAGAGGTTAGGTAAGATGGAGAAGGGAACAGTGTGCTAATAATTGTTGAAAGTGATACCGGCCTAGAACTGAGCATTGAATACAGGCAAAAAGATACACATGATAACCTCTAAATGCATGTATTGTAATCCACAGTAAGAGAAGGAAGAGAGAAAGAGAGAGAGAGAGAGAGAGAGAGCATTACAGACCGTGAGATTTAAATGAAACAGGTCCACACTGCAGTAAGGAACTTCAGCTGCCACTGCTGAGCACAGAATTGCATCCCAGCTTGTGCTTGTGCTAGCAGGAACAGTCCCGCTCTGGCGGACGCCCTGGCCTGCTGCTGCCCACCTTATCCAAAGCGCTTTCTCTGCAGAATCCTTCCTAGTGTCATATGCCCCTATTTGAAATGCGGGTGGGTATATTTCATTGGCGGTAGGCAGGCCACATGCCAGGCCTAGCAACAAGAGAAGGCAGGAACTGGTCTGGCCCACAAAGGGAAGTTTTCCCAAATCCAAAAAGATAAATTGTTCATCACTAACACTAAGTCAGGGGGCTGGAGCACGAAAGTATAGCGGTAGGGCCTTTACCTTTGCACACAGCCAACCTGGGTTCAATCCCCAGCATCCCATATGGTCCCCTGAGCACCGCCAGGAATAAATCCTGAGTACAGAGCCAGGAGCAACCCCTCAGCATTGCTGGCTGTGACCCAAAAAGCAAAGAAAAAAAAATAAGAAAAAATATCACTAAATCAGTTTCTTCACCTTGAATGCGCTTGCAGGGCATCTGGAGATCTCTTTGAAATGCAGATTCCAATTCCATAGGCCTAGGTTGGAGCTTAAGACTCCACTGAGCCCTCACACACACAGGTATGCAAAACTGCTGGCCTGAGGACCACATGCTGAGAAACAGAGGTCCTCTAGCAATGTTAAGCTTTGGGTGCATACTGATATCTCTTGAGGAACAGTGTGTGTGTGTGTGTGTGTTTACATGTATGCATACATACCTATGCCTGTTTGTTTTCACCCTTACCTTACTCTGTGTGTGTGCGTACATGTATGCATACATACCTATGCCTGTTTGTTTTCACCCCTTACCTTATTCAATTGGTCTGGGGTGAAAACCTGAGAATAGGAACTTCTAAAAGCCTTTAGATGATTTCATTGTGTTCAACTAGCATCTTTCATCATAGGCCCCAATTTTTGTCACCCAACCAGGTTATTTCTTTTCTCCAAATTCCCAGATTTCCATTTGCCAGTCATTCTTTGTTTCTTCCTTCAAATTCAATTGACTCTCATCTATTACGCTAAAACAATTTAACTACCCACCTCTATTCTGGGAATTAAACTTTGCATACCCAAAGACAAGACAAAGAGATCTCTTAATCTAGCATTTCCAAATCTTACTGCCCTAGGAGAAAACTTACTGCCCTAGGCGAAAGTGCTCTGAAGTAATGCACGGCCAAATATTGTTTTCAATTATAATAGTTATGGGCCTAGGAGCGTGGCTTAGCAGAAGAGCACACACACTGCATGTGCAAGTCCCAGACTTTGTTCTGAGAGTGACAAAAATATATACAAAAATGAATAAATTGCAATAGTTACATATTTATTTTAATGAATGTTGCTTAAAATGCAATTAACAAAGTGTAAAATTCATAAATATTACCGCTATGGAGAATAATGAGTTAGTTGTTTTGAGGTTGGGTAGGCAGGGAGATGGCTCAAAGGGCTGGAGCACAAGCCCTTTGCATGCAGGAGTCCTGGATTTGCTCCTGACCCCGCATGGTCCCCAGTCATGGCCAGGAGCAAAGAACAGCTAAATACCACCAGCCGTGCTTCCCCTGCACCTCTCCCAGCCAAACCTCAACCAGAATTAGGTAGGGAGGAGGATGTAGCTCTACAGCACAGCACAAGCTTTGCAAATATGAGGCTCTGTTTTTTTTTAGGGGGTAGGGGTGGTACAGGAGGTCATCTGTGCTCAGGAGACACGAGACTGACTAGCAATTTTTAGCCAACCAGAACACCATGCAAGGACCAAGAACTCAACGCTGCTCTGGCTCTGCAGTGTTGAGGAGACCTGGGCCACCCCAGAGGTGCTAGAGGCCTCCAGGCCCAACCCAGCAGTGCTCAGGGTCTCCAGGGATACATGGGGCAGTGCTCAGGGGACCATGTGAAGCCTGGATTCAAAGACATGTGGAACGACTACCCTAACCTCTATAATGTCTTCCAGCCTCAAGGCACTGGGTTTGATCCTCAGCATGGGAAGGCCATGCGCTTGCACACATACATGCACTCATGCATGTAAACACTAATTCAGAGATCAAAAGCTGGTAAAATGAATGAAGTTTTGAGAGTGTTTATATTAAAAAGCTTTCTCCAGTGGCTTAAGAGTACTGATGATAATTGTAAGCTTGCTTCCTAAACTTCCTGTCTTTGGAAGCATAAAAGAAACTGGCAGAAGAGTTTTAAATGTCAGTCATTTTCTTTCTCTTTCTTATCAGTCTCTGAAGAACAAGGAAACAATAGATTCATTTCTGAATTTCTGTGAATTATGCTACCAGTCTTCACACATACAATCAATTTTGATCTTAAGTAACAACTCTTCGTTTGAAACTCTCATAGAGTGAAAATACCATCAACTTTTGAATAATTCATAATCTAAATAAAAACTATAGAATTTCTTGGAATATAAATACGAGAAATACTATGGAATATAAAATACTAAATTTATGCTAACTTCCTTAATCAATTTTCACAAATGGGTTAATTTTTGAGAACTGCTGAACTCTAGTCCACAAATTCAGAGTCCAAAGCTCCTAAGCAGAGAAAAATTTTTAAATTTGAGTACATAGTCATATCACTGGAAACTTGAAATTACCAAAGAAAAATAGATCTTCATCAGCAACATGTAGACAGCATATATCTCAGTAGCAACAAAACCAAGAAGAAAATGGAATATGTTCAATGCCCTGAGGCAAAAAGATAAGTGTGAAACTAGAATTGTATATCCATTAGAATTATCTTTAATGAACAGGGCAAAATAAAAGTATCGAGGGGACTATATCACATTCTAAGAATTTACCATATCACACATTTTCTCACTAAAGAAATAACAGAATTTCAGATGTGAAAAAAACCCCTAAAGGACGATATGAATTATGCAAAAGAAGTGGTAAGCAAATTTTGTTTATATTATGTAGGTGGGTATCAAACAGTGATATCTAATTCATAGGAGAGAGAAATAAAGAAGTAAATTACAATAATAACGTATAAGTTGGTAAAGAAGCATAAACATGAATACATTCTAAAGTCTTAGACTTTTCTAGAAGCAAGTGAAGATGCTAGGTTTAGACTCTGTTATGTTAAAAGATTTTAAACTTCATGCTAAAATGTAGAAAATCACAAAAAGCAATAGAGACAGCGGATCACTTCAAACACACCAAAAAAGTTCCAAAAGCTTCTGCAAGTTTTGGTGATTTTAAGTTCTTTGTTTACCATTTCATTCATAGCAAATCGCTTTTATAATTTTTTTGGCTTGGGCTTATCTCTAAAACATCCCTTTTTTCTCTTTAATTTATTGTATCTGTGGGCCACAGCCAGCTGACTCCAGGGCTTATTCTTGCTCTGCACTCAGGGATCACTCCTGGAAGTCTCAGGGCCTCATAATGGGGTACCAGGGATGAAACCCAAGTCAGTTGTGTGCGAAACAAATGCCCTATTTGCAGACCTCTGTCTCTGGTCCCCACTGCAGTTTAAATAAGAGGATTGCTGTCTTCTTTTATTTTTTTTTATTTTTGTCCCAAACCTGACAGTGTTCAGTGATTACTCCTGGCTCTGTGCTCAGGGATAACTCCTGGCATGGCTCAGAGGACCATATGGGATGCCAGGGATAGAACTCGAGTTGGTTACGCACAAGATAAGTACCCTACTATCACTTCAGCTGCTACAGGGTATTACCTACAGGGCACTATCTCTATAGGGTACTATCACGGCAGCCTCTAAGGGTTCCTTTTCTTAAAAGAATACTGCTCAGTCTTTTATGAAAGCATCCCTCCTTCCTAGTCAAAGTTTTGTTTTTTCAAGGCATTCCAGAGCACTTTGTTTCAGGGAGGAGGTGACTGGGGAGTCAATTTCCAGACACGAGAGCCCAGCAACACCAAGAAATCGAGCTGCATGTTTAATCTCCAGAACTGCTGAAATGCAAGGCTAGGGTTTCACAATTTCATGGGTTCTTTTATTTTTCCATCCAGAAAAGAAACAAGCCCTCTCCTTTGTTTGTCCACTGGGTGTTTCCAAGCCGCTCCACCCTTTCCCTGGGGATGCCTTTCAGGGAAGTCTCAGCTCAGGTCACACCTTCCAGTTACTGTCCCTCCTGCCCTACATCTCTAGGCATCGTTTCACTCATCTCAGATGACCATTTGTCCTGGTTCATCTCGAGAAGTTGTTTCCAGGGAAGCGAGGGCTTTCAGAACTAAAACCAGCAAAGCTCAGGACAAATACTAGTATGATTCATTACCTTAAGCTCTAAGCCTTGTACTAAATGCCAGAGAAAAATCAGTTTTAAAACAAAAATTATTTCTCTAGTTTTTCTTTTAACTTTTTTCTTATTTTGGGGCGGGGTGGAGTTGGGGCCACATTCCCCACCCCCAGTGACTCCTGGCTTCGTGCTCAGCAATCACTCCTGGTGGGGCTCAGGGCCCCAAAAAGTGGTGCTGGGCTTCGAACCTAGATCACCCCGCCCACAGGGCAAACACCCGATCAGCTATGCTGTCGCTCGCTCTGGCCTCTTAATGTCTCATTCTTGAGATGTTCCTTCATTTCTTGTGGGTTGAGCTGGGTATTACAAGCAACTGTCAAGGGACTGGCGGGGTAGTACAGCAGGTAGGGAGGGCCCTTGCCTTTCACACAGCGGATCGGGTTCAATCCCAGCATCCAATACATTCTGCAGCACCATATGGGAGTGAACTCCGGGTGCCGAGCCAAAAGATTTTTTAACTAACATAACTCGCATACTCCAAAAAGTATTCATCTATTGTATTACCAAGAACCGATTGTGAACACCTCTGTAATTGTATGTCTCACGGTGGTATAATAAAAATTTTTTTAAAAAGTATTCATAATCATCATCATCATTATCATCATCATGTATAGAGATGTTACTGGTGCCCGCTGGAGCAAATCTATGAACAACGGGAAGACAAGTGACAAGTTATTATTATTATTATGATTATTATTACTATTATTGAATAATTTATCCAGCGAAGCAAGGTGCTGGAAGGGAGTTTCCAAGTTTTCGACGTTTCCATTTCTCCCGCCCTCGAGAACTATGTGGCCACTTTCTTCCCCTGCTCAGGAAGGACGCGCCTGAGCACGAGTTAACCAGCGGAACCGAGGCCGCCGCATGCCAACCGCCTGAGGCGCGCCCTGTTCGGGCCTCCTTCCCGGGCTCTGAGAATGTTCTAGAATTCTCTAGGCCGGCCCAGCGCCTTCCAGCAGGCCGAGAAGAAACGCTCCTCTTCGTCTCTGAGCTCGCATAAGGACGAAGCGTTTGCCCCGGGCGGGCACCAGCTGGCGCTCAGTCAATGCTTATTGAGAGGATGAACGACCTGGGCCGGCGGCTGCGGCTCCGGCCGCCATAGCGCCCATCCAGCCGCATCTACCTCAGACTTGACTCAAAGGTGTCCGACTCTCTCAAGTTTTACCGCGGACATATTTAGAGTTTCCATTTCTACAGACATCGCCATGGGGCCCCCCGTGACTCCAGGCCATCGACTGGGCGCATCACTCGTGCGCTCAGACGCCATTTTGGAGCTGGCGCCCAATCATATTTAAATTAAAAAAAATATTTTTTTAAATTCCCCCAGCGGTCCCCGTGTGGAAGCCTGGACACTTAAAGTATGCGCCAACGGTACCTGGGGTCCCGGTGCGGCAGGGGGACCCTGCCTGAGGGTGCGGCCTGAGGCGGGGCCCCTGGCGTGCCATCGCCCGCGCACCCCCTGGGAGCGCCCCGCCACCTCCCCACCCCACGCCGTCACCCCCGGCTCCGCGGCAGGGCGGCGCGCCACCCATTGGCTGAGGGCGACCACGAGCCCCCCGCCAGGCGCCCGCCTCAGTCCGCCTGCGCCCGCAGCCTGGCGGTCGCCCCTCGGGCTCGGTCCGCCTCGCTGCCCCCAGTGGGTTTCCCCCTTTCCTTACCTGCCATTTCTTCCTTTGCCCACCCGGCGGGCAGCGGGCCTGAAGCGGGCCCAGCCCAGCCTTGCCGGCGGTGCCTGAAGCGCAGCCTCTGCTCCTCGGCGCCGGCGGGAAGAGCGAGTCGCCGCCATCATGGTGAGTGGCGGGGAAAGGCCCGACCCGCCCACAGGCCCGTCCGCGAAGGCCTGAACGTCGCTGGCGGGGGCCCGTGCGGGACGGGAGGGGAGAAAAGGGACGCCCCGACCCCCGGGACCCCCTTTCCCGAGGCCCCTGCCCGGTGCGGCCCGGCCGCGGCCTACTTGGCCTGTCGCGGCCTGCTCGGGTGGCGGGAAGGGACCGGCCGGGCCTCGGGCACAGCCACGCGCGCTGCGCGCTGAGCCGAACTGGGGCGCTGGGCCCCCGGGTTCTGCCCCCAGACTTTTTGGGGTGCGGCCCGCCCCTTCCGCAGCGGCGGCGCTTCTCCCGGAAGGAGGCGAGGCTGCGGCGCCTCCTCGACATGACATGGCGTCGGGCTGCCCGGACCCGTTAGCGTCGGGCTCTCCCGTCGCCCCCGCCCCGCGCAGGTGCTCGCTGGGGGTGGGGCGGCGTTCGGGAGGCCCTAAGTGTAGTGGGCGCGGGCGGCCCCTCGTGCCTCCCCAGGGTGCGGCCCGTGGTGCTGCCGGTGACCCCCTACTGCCTGCAGAGCTGCAGGGCGCCATGGCGGCTGCCCCACACAGGCCGGGTGTGGCCGTGCTTGGGGCGGGGCCCCCCAACTTGGAGGCGGGGGCCCCAAAACTGTCGTGGTGGGCAGTCTGGGAGATGAGTGGGTTGGGGGGGTGGAGGCGAGCGGCCCGATGGCGTGCGGACCCACGGTTCCATCAGTTTGTTCTGCGCTGCGCCTTTCTTTGCAGGTATCAGGAGGGTGTTAACGTTTCTCCCTAGTAAACTGCACTTGTAGCAACGGGTCGGGGTAGAATTATTTAAAAGCATTCAAAGTGGCTAATTTTAGAGTAATTTTCCTTCTTATTTTTACAGGTGAAGGGGAACATGCTGATAAATAACTTTCAATATTTCTTTTGGCTTGGGAGCCGCTCCGGGTGGTATCAGGAGTCACTCCTGGTGGGCTAGGGTGGGTCAGAGCCCAGAGAGAGAACCCAGGCCAGGAGCACGCAAGGCACATGCCTTTCCTGCTGGAGCCAGACAGCGGCTGGGTAGGGCAGTTGCCTTGGCACCCAGCAGACGCAGGTTTGATCCCCAGAACCCCGTATGGCCCTGCGAGCCTGCCAGGAATAAGCCCTGAGCACCACAAGGTGTGGCCCCAAAACGGATCAAACAAATCAGGAAAAGAAAGCCACCTGTTGACCCTCTAAAAGTAATCCAGGCCAAAAATCTAGATCTTAGTGCAAATCCGGGACCTGTGTTTAATGTTAATGCATGTGGTGCATTTAGATAGGTACAGTTGAACTATGGAATAGAAGTGTTTTATCCTTTGCATCCTTCCTTTAGTATTTATATTAATATTCCAAGGGTAATTTAAAGATAGTTTTCAATGTGATTAGAGTAGATTATACTACTTAAACAATATGTAGAAACAGTTTGGTAATATCTTTTCATATAAATTTCTTGAGATAAATAATAAATTAAGCATTCATACACCGTTTCAACATTCTTCCCTTCATCCGTATGCATGTCCCACCACCAATTTGAAATAAATTGCTAAATGGGTGAACAAGGTGAATGACCCATAATAATGAAAAATATTCCAGTCTCAGTGTGCTTTTTTAAATTTTATTTATTAAAAAAAATTAACCACACAGTGATGCTCACGGATTACTCTTGACACACTGCACTTACGGATTGAACCCAGAGAAGCCTCCTGCAAGGAAAATGCCTTGCCAGATGTGTTAGGTCTCTGGCCTCCTTTATTTATTTTTGAAGTTGAAATTTATCATTGGCCATTACTTTTACAATTTCTCTAAAACTTCTTACTCACCTATTTGGACTTTATTTTTACAAATTCAAAAGAACGTATTATTAAATGGTTATTTATAGAGATAACGTGAGCCCTTATTTCAATGACAGTGACTAATATTTCACTTTATTTCCTTTTCCTTAATTCAGTTATCTTTTTCAGTTACAAACTTGTACATGTTTGTTTGCACATGTTGTACATGTTTGTTCGCTTGCACTCATACAGTGTTCCAACATCCTTCCCTTCATCAGTGTGCATGTCCCACCACCGAAGTCCCCAGTTTCTCCTCCTACCTCCTGTTAAGCCACAATTTTGTAAAATTTACTATAAAAACTTAATAACTTTTGAAAAAAATTACTGTTCCACTTTAAATCTGTTCCTACAACTTGAAAAAGTATTGTGTTAAGAATTGAGAATTTTTTCTCTATTCTTTAGATAAAATAACAATTTTATCTTAAAATTGTTAATTTTCTAAGATTATTAATAATTCATCAGTTTCCTAACTTATTCCCATGGAGCTCTTAAATTGTTTTTATCAGCTTGTGATCTTAATACAACCCTTTTCATGACTATACATTTTTGCTTTCTTGCCTCTTTTCTTACTTAACATTGAAAGTTTAATTACTCTTGGGTAGGGGTGGAAGGTGGTCATCCCCCCCAAAGAACATGCTCTATACAGTCACTTAAAAGTTACTGGCTTTCACTTAATTTAGCTTTGTGTGTGTTGATACAACTAATGACTACAAATTCCAGGAAATCTCAGTTTGGTTTTTGTGGAGTTGGGAATTGAATACAATTTCTTGTGAAAGAAGTGCTGAGTAGCAATAATTTAGTAATATTTTTCCCAGGTTTTAGTTATTATTACAGTGGGGTGAAAATTATGTGTGCATATATTATTCCAAATTAATCCCTAATGTCTTATAATTACTCATTTCAGAGCCAGTTAAGTAAGTTGAACATATAATTGAGAAAAATAATTTTATTTAATGTGGTCTTGTTTTCTGTATGCTATTGATGGGTAAAAGTAATGCTTTTTTTTTTTTTAAAGTAATGCTTTGAGGCATCAATCTTTGCTTTAACCTAAGCAGTCATTTGTAACATTCAAATAGTTTAAAAAGTTTTGTTAACTATGGGCATTGTGCATGTAAACTATAATGTATATTTGTGTGTGTGTGTGTGTGTGTGTATAATTATATATACATGTGCACACAATAGTTACAGTTATTGCTGTTATGGAGTTCTTCCCTTCACTTTGTTAGCTTTCAGCACCACCTGCTGGCTGAAGGATAGGACCTTTAAGACATTATGACATCTTGTTAATACCTTTAAGATAGTAGGAAAGTGATGTAGGTATTTCATAGTTAATGCTCCAGTAAAGTAGTCAGAAACTTTGTACACCCCAAGCCATGTAAAACTTCATATATAACGTATAGTGAATTTTTACCCTGTAGATTCCTCCTAAAACATTACCTCAAGTATACATTTTTGCTTTTGTTCATAGAAGTTTGGGGATAATAGGGGATGCTCTGTGCATCGTCGATGTTTACTGTGTACCCACGCACTGCCCTGGTGCAAGGGCTGCTATTCAACCAAAACTGATCCCAGGATCAGCCACTAAGTCTCCCCTGGTTGAGAATTGCTGTATTGTCAGAACCCCTTATAATCAGGCCATTTTCTGGATACATGTTACACCTTTAAATGCATTCATTATGGTTCACAGATACTACTATAAATTGGTTGTCAAGACGGTCCATCCCTCAAATAGGGGAAAATTAAAAAGGAAAAAAAGTCTACAAGAATTTCACAAGAACCGTCTTGTATTGCAGAATTTTAAGCTGATTAAAAGGGACTGACAAATTTTTATAAGTCTAGTAAAGTTCTGACTTAAGTCGGCTCAAAACATGGCATATAACACACTCCCTTTCAAAACATTTGAAATTATTAGACTTTTTTAGTGGAAAACTATAAAAATAGTTTGCTTATTCTCTTTTGGTATCATCAGATGCTACTCCCTGCCATAGTTAAAATTTAAATATGAGATTTTTTCAAATAAAACATGAAGTAGCACATGTAAACCATACTTTAATAGGGAAAAGCCAAAATGCTCAAGCTCAGTGATTAGTAATTTTGACTTTGGTAATTTTGATTAGTATAGTTACTTTTACGGTCTTGAAAATTTCAACAACGTCTAGTATCCAGCAAAACAGAAAAAATCACTTTCTTATTTTTAATTTCTAAACATTCCTGGAGCTTGCTCTTTTATAAATATTAGTTGTTGCCTTTCGGGTTTGGTTTGGTTTGGGGGGGGTTACTCTTGGCTCTACAGTCAAGGATCTCTTGGTGGGACTTGGGGCGACTGTATGAGGACCTGAGAATCAGACATGGGGCAGTCACATGCAGGTCAGGCACCTACTCTGCCATACTCTCTTTAGGCCGTTGTTGGCTTTTTTGTTGTTGTAGGGATATTTTTGGTTTTTGATTTTTTTTTCCCAGCTTTCCTCCAAAACAGAGCTAATTAATAATGGAGTTTTATGTCTTGTAACCTATCAATAGTTGTTTCATAAATGAATCTCAATGACATGAGTCTTAAAGTGTTCATTTTTAATTCCAACTTCATGGTGTCTACAAATTAAGAAATAGTTAAACAGTTAAGAAAACTGTAAAATATACTGAAAAGTAATCCAAATAATGATACTAGTTTATATTGGCATAACATTTCAAACTTTGCAAAATGAATGTATGGATGTTAATTTCATTCTGAAAACAAGTTTCCCACTAGTAAGTGGCTTATGATCTAATAAGAGACATAAACCTATATCACCTGAGTGAATTCTTATTTCACTGTGCTCTACTGCCTTTCCAACATGTATATCATCAGTAAATTCTGCTTCAGAAACATTTACATTAATCCAGTCTATTGAGGGAAAGAGTCAAGACAGAATTCTGACCAGAATTGGACGTCTAGGGTTGCATCTTTACTATGAGCACACTATAAAGATTAGAGTTATCAATAAAATCGATTTGGTGTTTTCCAGAAAAGAAAAATGTTATTTAAAAAATCAATAGTTAAAAAAAATAAAATAAAATAAAAAAATCAATAGTTGATTACTCTTATATTTAAAAAAAAAGATTTGTAAATAAAGCATTTGTAGGTGGAACTAGTTAATTGAACAGTAGTGTAAGGTAGATCATATTACAGTTTATTAAAAAAACTGTTAATTTTGGTGTCTAGACAGCAAAACAAATCAGTGTTGAATATCAGTGGTGATTTTCTTTTTAGTATATCTCAGTTTTAAAATAGAGGCTTTGGGCTGGATCATAGAGCAGGTAGAGTGTTTCTACCTTGCATGTAGCAGACCCAGGTTCGATCTCCTGTATCCCATAGGGTCTCTAGAACACTGCCAGGAGTGATTCCTTAGTCTCGAGCAAAAATTAACTCCTGAATTTCACCAAATGTGCCCCCCTCCAAAAAAATATATTAAATACCATGCTTTTTATTAACGTACTCAATAATATGAAAATTTTATTATGGCATAGAAAAGAATGATTTTATGGCTAGAGAGAGGGTTAAGGAACCTACCTTGTGTACTGCTAACCACTGTTCCATCCTGGTGCCCCCTGTGATTCCTAAGTACTTCCTGGTGTCAGTCATGAGCACAGAAAAGGATTAAGTCCTAAGCATTACCAAGTGTGGCCTAACCTGCCCTCTACCCCCGAGAAAGAATTATTTGGTAATTTGCCTTTTAAATAAACTTTGTAATTTTAAAAACCAGTTCACAGAGCTCAATATTAACTAAACACTGAATGAGTATTCTAACAGCAATAATACAAGAGATGACAATGAACTAAGATGGATTTGAGGAGTCTTGTCTTTCTATTCATCAATTTGCTCCAACGGGCACCAGTAATGTCTCCATTTGTTGGGAATGAGGTACATTATTGTTACTGTTTTTGGCATATCGAATACACCACAGGTAGCTTGCCAGGCTCTGCCATGGCTCTGGGTTCATCCCAGTCTTTTTCTGTGTCAGACCATCAACCATCCAGGGCCCATGGGGCAGAGCCCTGGGTGTAGACAAGCCTGTCTCTTGTCTTGAGACTATTTGAGGAGTACTATTCTATTTTGTTAAAAATTTTATTCACATCCTCTGCTTTAAATCCTGAACCACCTGTGCTGTATTGACAATTAATTTACAACTAAGGCAATTTATGTGAAAATATTTTTTACTTTGATTTTTAAGCCACAGCTGGTGATGCTCAGGTGTTATTCCTGGCTCTGGGTTCAGGGATCACTTCTGGCCATGCTTAGGAGACCGTGGAGATATCAGAGATTAAACCAGTTCAGTTAAATGCAAGGACAGTGCTTTAATCCCTGCATTATCTCTCCACTCCAATATATTGTTCTTCAGATACTTGCATCACATATGGCTTTCACTTACATGTCCAGTGTTGATATCTTTTCTCCAAATTGCAGTCTTCTACAAATGCTGAGACTCCAAATTCCGCCATCTCCAGAGAGGCCAGCACTCAGTCCTCATCAGCTACGACCAGTCAAGGCTATGTTTTACCAGAAGGCAAAATCATGCCAAACACCGTTTTGTTGGTGGAATTGATGTCAGGGTATTGTATCTGTTTTCCATCATATTTTAAAATGATTAAAATACTACTTAATATTTCAAAATACTACTTAACTAGTAGGATTTTTCCTATTAAATTTATAGGTTGCTGCATGATATTCAGGTTTAGGATTGTTTTTGTGTGTAATTATAGAGGCTAAAATCTTTGAGAAGGGCTAAGATAGTGTGGGAGAATGATTTCTGTATCAAATCTTTTAGTAAGATTAAGAATTGGATATTTTGAATGTTGTACTTATTTCTTGAAGTCATTCTTTTCCATAGATGGATGAAACTGAAATTAGAAGTTTCTTCGCTAGATATGGTTCAGTGAAGGAAGTGAAGATAATCACGGATCGAACTGGTGTGTCCAAAGGGTAAGTAAAACATGATCAATATAAATTATTGAATATATATGTAGACTATCAGAAAATAATTCAAAACTAGTATTCTTAACTTGCATAAATGAAAGTTGTTGCTTAATTTCTTCATTGTAGGGGATAAAGGTATATGATATACTATCAGCTCTTTAAAAAATTTTCCTAGTATTTTTATTTAAATATTTCTCATATTAATTAAATAATCGGATTGGTTTATCAAAGAACTGAAGCTCTTGGGGGAAAACTTCATATAATCTTTAACCACTTTGCTGTAGATAAATTTAGGTTCGTAAATAAGATTTTCCGTTAATGCTTATATAGTGCTTAATCATCATTATCACTCTGGTATGGATAAGGATAAGAAAGCAATAGTATTTTTTGTATATATTAAAAATATTCATCTTTGTCATCATTTCTAATAATTACCTCAGAATACTGGAAACTAATCCGTATATGCTGTTATGGTGGTGGTTTTTATACCTCATTTATTTGCTTTTCTAGCTATGGATTTGTTTCATTTTATAATGGCGTGGATGTGCAGAAGATAGTAGAAGTAAGTAGTCTATGAAAAATTTTATTTAGCACATGTGTGCAATGTTTATTGTTTGAGTTCTGAATATACTCGGCCTTCTGGTCTTCTATAAAATAAAGATAGCTGCAATTCTGATTTGAGGCAAAGAGATAGACTTCTTGTTTGAAACCCAAACTTAGGCTATAATCTATTAGACATTTCACTTAATGAACTAGAGGGGGAAAATGACAGATTTTAAAGGTTTTTGATCACATCACAAAATACTTCTTGAAACTCGGCTAAAATAGGATAAGTAGCTTCATCTTCAAATTCTGATTTGGTTTGTTCTTATTGATCTTCTCTGTTAATAGGAACTGTAGAGGACTTAGGGTTTTTACCAAAGTTTTTCAAGTAAAGATATAGAGATTGATTCCAGTTTTGTTGTGTCTTATTTTCAGTCACAGATAAATTTTCATGGTAAAAAGCTGAAACTGGGCCCTGCAATCAGGAAACATAATTTATGTGAGTAAGGGGGAACTTTTTTTTGTTGATGCATGATTACTTTTCTAGATAGCTAACTAGCTTTCTTTTTATTTCTTATAAAGGTACTTATCATGTGCAGCCTCGTCCATTGGTTTTTAACCCTCCTCCTCCACCGCAGTTTCAAAGTGTCTGGAGTAGCCCAAATACTGAAACTTACATGCAGCCTCCAACCATGATGAATCCTATAACTCAGTATGTTCAGGTAAAAATTTCCTATATTCCTGAATTTTTCCTTCATTAATTATATTTTTGAGACATTATAGATAGGAAGTTTCTTATAAGTAGGCAAAGCTCGGGCCATAGAGAGTAAAGCAGGCAGGGTGCATGCCTTGATCACAGCTGACCTAGGTTCAGACCCTGGAGCCCCACTAGGAGTAAGCACTGAGTACTACCAGGTGTGCCCCCACGCAAATGTAGGCCAGGCTCTCATCTTACAACCTTCTGTGAAATTATATATGCAATTTCTGTGTTAACTTATGTATGTTGTCCCTGTTTGAATGCTTGAGTATTCTTGAGGTATTTAAATGGGAAATCTATCTCTTATGTTAAGAAATTTGTTATCCTTACTGTCATTCCTTATACTAAATTAAAGTCTACTTTTATAGGTTAGAATTAACTCTAATCTTAGACATAGAATATAATCTATCACCCTTTCCCCCTGTTTTAACTCCTAAAATAATTGAAGACAACTATCCTTGTGTTTCTGGTTGGTTTGATTACTAAAGATATCAATTATTTTAGCTATTTTTTATTTTCAGTTATTTTTGGATGCCTCCCTAGGTATATTGCAAATTGGATGTATTATCGTCTTGAAATGGATAGGTGTTTATGATTAAGCTATACTTAACATCTCAGTACTGGGTATATTTGTAAGGATTTGATTAGTTGAGTATTTGAAATAGGATTTTGCATGCTTAATAGCTACTATATGAATGTATTGATCTGCCTGCTCTAAAACAGAAGGTAGCTTTGCTTATATCTAGCATTTAGTATAAATTATTGACTATTCTGTATACACTCATGTATGTTGAAAATTAGATGTTTCTATTATTTGCTGAAAGAAGATAAATTGTTGACATTTTCTCAATTTTAAATAATATGCTGCATTTTAAAAGTTAAATACAGAAAGTGCTGTAAATTGTGTAGAAGAATTTGCATGGACTACACAGTATGTCTAACAATTGACAACAGAAGACAATTTTTACAAATAGAAGATGTTTTAATACGTTTATTGTTTGGTATTTGAGATGGAGCCCAGGACTTCATACATGTAAGGTTTGTGCTCTAGCATTGAGCAAAATTACGACCCCTGACTTGGAACTCTTGTCTAGTAAGAGCCTTGTAATCAGTGCAGTGTAAGAAAGAACTTTCGGGTAAGCCTAAATTCATCATGGTTGGAGGCTATGTGTAAGTGTCAGTATTTGGGCTATTCCAAACACTCTGAGCCTAAATAATACAAATAATAAACATTTAGATTGACACAATCCCTCATTTATCCTTTTCTCCTCAACCAAAAGGTTAACATTTGACAGAATAAATGATGTCACTCCGTTTGAAACATATATAGAAAAGTAAGATTTCTTTGTTGTTAAGCTATTATTATATGTTAATAACATTCTTTTTTCCCTACTCCCTCACTTTTCTTCTCTTTATTATTGTAATGACCATACACTTAGTTTTGATACTTGCATGCAGAGTTGAACTTGCCAGGGGTCACCCACTTTAGTTGTGATTCTTGCACGTGTGCTCACAGGGTGTTGGACTTGTTTGATTGTGCTTTTTCTGCACACTCTGGTGTCTTGTTAAACCAGGTGTTATGCGCATAGCTGGAGCGTCCCTTAAAATGCCCATGTATAATTGTAGTTGTGGCACTGCAGTAGGCCCTTTCTGTGTACTGGAGATCTCTCTCTCTCTCTCTTTCTCTTTCTCTCTCTCACACTCACACACACACACACACACACACACACACACACCAGGAGTTACAACAGAAGTTTGGTGTTGTGGAAGGCGTGGGATAAAATTCATGAACTCATGTTAAGGCAAGTAATTTAGGTATTGAACCATCCCCAGGGCTACTTTCTAATTTTTAAAACTCCCTTGTCAATTCTTTTTGTAAACCCTATTCTCAGGCATATCCTCCTTATCCAAGTTCACCAGTTCAAGTCATTACTGGATATCAGCTGCCTGTATATAATTATCAGGTAATATAATAACAAAGTTATTTACTGATACTCTACATAAATTTCTCCTATTGTTTTTCATTTAAACTAGTTGAGAGTAAGTACATTTAAGGGAAACAAATATAGTGTAGAGCAGTGGTTTTCTATCACTGTTCCGTCGAGTACTGCTGGTCTGAAGGGATAGTAAAGTTGTAAATCATTAGTCTACAGCCTTGGATAGCTCCTACTGGTTTGTGACCTATTATGAGGACAGGTACCGGTCTACAGGATTATTAAAGGTTGAAGAGTGCTAGCCTGGAGCTAGAAGTTTTATGTCACCTTAAAAAAAACAAGAGGAAGTTATTTTTACAGAAACAAACTTAGCAAGAACTTATCTCTTGTACTATCTTAAAATTTGGCATCCCCGTCTATATTTCAACATGTATTTTTTCACATGCTAATATTTTTCTAAGAGGATGATTTAAACAATATTAACTGAATTCTTAGAGCATTGAATTTCCATTATATTAGTGTTTTTTTGGGTTGGCTATTAAAAATAGCAATTTATGACAATATTTATGATCCATAACCATGTATGTGTGGTAATAAAGAACTGCTAAGCTTGAGTTTTCCTGAAAGCCTCTAGAACATTAAGAAAACTGAGTTTATATATGAAAGTGATAGTAAAATCCTTCCATTGTTTATGATTACTATAATAATTTCATGAAACTAAAATGGCATATTTAAAGTAATCCAGCCCTTGTTTTTTTTTTTTTTTTTTTTTTTTTAAGATGCCACCACAGTGGCCTGCTGGGGAACAACGGAGTTATGTTATTCCTCCGTAAGGCTAATTAACCAAATATATACTATTATTTAAAAGTAAATTCTGGTTTGGTTTAGTTATTTCATGTTGTTGACATTTTGCTATATCATGTATACCTTGAATGATTTTTTAAATTCCCTTATGTAATGGATTGTATTTTAACTAATTTCTAATCAACCCATATATATTCTACCATAAAAGAAATGATTTTTGTTTCTTAGGTGGTTTTTATATGTTTAAGCATAGCTGCTATACATGCAAGTACTTAGTTGTTGTTATAATAATAAAGTATGAATACCTAAGCTATTCTAGTTTTGTGGATTTAGAATTAGTTTTAAGTCTGCATCTAGTTTTCTTCCCATAAAAATGTTTGTTGAGGAGATAGAAGGAAATGTTTTGCTATTGATATGTTATTAGAAAAAGCAATAAAACAAAAGAGGGTGCTATCACTAAAACACCTGAGCTTTTGTTACCTTGTCTTTCAACAGAATTGGATATTTGGGACCATGAGTTTTTTTTAGGAGGGGCCTTCCAAGCAACTCGAGCCCAGCGGTGCTTGGGGGACCATGTACCAGGATTGAACTCGAGCCTTTGTATGCCAGGCATGCACTCCAGCCCTTGAGCTATCTCCCCAGCCCCAGGATTGGACATTTGAAGGATATAATTCAAGAAGTTAAATTTCTCAAGCACGGGAAATGCCCATTCTTTTACTATGTATTAGTATTTCTTTTTCTGGGAGCACTTCAAGTTTTGATTTTGTTGAAGCTTAGGTGTAATTTAAAAATAAATGACTGCCTTCCTGCATTTCAGTTAACTTAGTTTAAAATAAAGCTTCTGAAATAATTTAATTGAACTTCAATACAGCCCACATTTAAACTTTCAGTATCAGTTACATTTTGAGAAATAAATTATTCAGAACTATGTCTTACATCTTTGTAATTGCCCCTCTGTTATTTTGAATGTAGGCTTATACAACTGTTAACTACCACTGTAATGAAGTTGATCCAGGAGCTGAAGTTCTGCCGAATGAATGCTCAGTTCATGAAGCTACTCCATCCCCTGGAAGTGGCCCACAAAAGGCAAACATCTAATTTTCTTTATTAATATTTATACTTAATTCATTATTTCAATAATGGCCCTTTGAATAGGAAACATCTTGCTCAAAGTTAGCTATGAAAATTATCAATCATTGGGGCCGGAGTGATAGCCCAGCGGGTAGGGCGTTTGCCTTGCGCGGCCGGCCCATGCCGGCGTGGGTTCGATCCCTGGCATCCCATATGGTCCCCGAGCACTGCCAGGAGTCATTCCTGAGTGCAGAGCCAGGAGAAACCCCTGAGCATCGCCGGGTGTGACCCAAAAACCAAAAAAAAAAAAAAAAAAAAGAAACTTATCAATCACAGAGCTTGACAAATGATACTTCAGTTGAAATATAAAAATGGATTAAATTTCAGAAAACCCCAAAATTTTTAGTTCATTTATATAGCTTCTGATTTGTTAGCTCTTTGTCTATTTCATTATTTAGGTCATACTTGAATATTAATATGATTTACCAGAATGCAATGGACAGGTTTCCTCAAAATGCTGCTCTTCAAAAGAGCGAGATTATTATGTTATTAACCTTGTCTCTTACCAGTTTAAATATTTGCTAGGCTGAAAAATAATATACAGTTAAAAGTTACAGAATTCTCTTCACAATATACATTAGCAGTTCCGAAGAATAGTGGAATCAGGACTGGAGCAATAGTACAGTGGGTAAGGTGTTTGTCTTGGCACATGGCCAACTTGAGTAAGATTCCTGGCATCCCATATGGTTTCCCAAGTCTTGTCAAGAGTGATCTGTGTGTACAGAGCCTGGAATAAGCCCTGAGTACTGCCAGGTATAATAAAAACAAAAACTGGAGGCACTATGAATCATTGAAATGCTGAAATAAAATTATTTAAGAAGATTTCAATAATAGCATCCTTCTGAACTCTACTGTGTTTCCTTTTTAAAAAGTTTTGAGAGTATTATCAACAGTGCTTCAGCCTGGTAGCGCTATGTGGTGCTGGGTATTGAGCCTAGGACCTAAAATAAGGCAGATACTCTGTCCACTGAGTCATAGAGTTGGATCCTCATACTTGTTTCGATGAGGGTATGGTAGTAGTTGATTTGCTGGGAATATGCATGCATGAAGAATTCACACAGGAGTTTGTGAACTTGTCATGTGTCTCCTTAGAAACCTCTGATTTGATTCATGATTTAAAACTTGGAAAATATTAATAGCTTATAGTATAATAAACTTTTATTTTGCATGGTCTTACTTGAAGCATTTATTGAATAGGAAAAGTTTAAAGAGCATTAAAATACTATAATAGTTTTAAAATATTCAGCTTTTTAAGATAGTTCTAAGATGTTTCTTAAACTTAGGAAATTTGCAAGCCAAGTTATATGTAATAGAAATATGTGGTTATATAAGAATTATTTAGAAATAGTATATATCAAACTTGGAAGGAAAAAATAGCTTAACAGTGAATAAAAAGCGGAATAGTCTTTAGATTACAGAAAAATTCTGTGTTTCAGAAATCTGTGGACCGGAGCATTCAGACAGTAGTGTCTTGTCTATTTAATCCAGAAAACAGACCAAGAAACTCTCTTGTTACTCAAGATGACTACTTCAAGGTATGAAAGGAATAGTATAAAGGATAAAGTTTACATTTGTCAGCTTTGATGCATCTTTTGTGTGTTTATGTATGTATTAAACTGAAGGCCTCACACATACATGCTAGAAACTTTACTATTAACGTACATCCCGTAGTCTTCATATATGTACTTAGGATCACGTAAAGAATCTAATTTAATCCTTAGCTTTTGACAACCCAGTAAATCATTGTGATTTTTACCTGACAATATATTTTATACTACTCAGACTTTGGTAGGGAGTAACTTGTCCTGAGAGAAGGAATCTTTACAGAAGTTGTAGTTTGGAAGAGCTAGTGAAAGAAGAGTTGAAATATACTTATTTGACCAAATAGAAGAACGAAAAATTTTAGATATAGAAACTAGAACTTTAAAGTATATAGATATTAGACTAAAGTAACTCAAAAGACTTATCTGAAGGGTGTGAGGGAAAACTGGTAAAATGAAAACAGCATGTAGAAGTGAAGAAAAATATTGTTGATTCAGAATTACTGGTGGCGTGAAAGGGTGTAGTGAATCTAGTTCTGGTTTCTGATTCTATGATGTTGGACAAATTGCATAAAAGTTATTCATGCTATATCCAAAAGAGCAAGAACAAGTGCTGGTGTGGATGCGGGAAAAGGGAACTCTCATCCATTGTTGGTGGAAATGTCGACTGGTACAGTCTTTTTGGAAAACAATATGGACATTCCTCCAAAGACTAGAAATTGAGCTCCCATTTGACCCAGCCATACCACTCCTAAGAATATACACTAGAAAGCCAAAAACACACAGCAGAAACACCATCTCCACTTTCATATTCATAGCAGCACTATTCACAATAGCCAGAACCTGGAAAAACCAGAGTGCCCGAGAACTGAAGACTGGATAAAGAAACTTTGGTACATCTATACAATGGAATACTATGCAGCTGTTAGGAAAAATAAAGTTATGAAATTTGCCTATAAATGGATGGACATAGAGAGGATCATGTTGAGTGAAATTAGCCAGAAGGAAAAAGACAGATATAGAATGACTGTATTTATTTGCATGACATAAATATGTGTGTATATATATATATATATATATATATATATATATATATATATATATATAGGTGTGTGTGTGTGTATACACACACACACACACACACACATATTATAATACCAATATCCAAGGTCGGCAAAACATGGATCAAGAGTTCTTGTGAAAGGTGGAATCTACCACAAACGTGTGGGAGTCAGAGGTTAGGTAAAACAGAGAAGGGAGCAGTATGTTAATAATTGTCGAAAGTGAGAATACCAGCCTAGAACTGAGCATTGAATATAAGCAAAAAAGATACACATGATAACCTCTGAATGCAATCCACAATGTGTAAGAGAAGGAAGAGAAAGAAAGAAAAGAGATAAAGAACCTGCCTTAGAGATAGGCTAGGGCACGGGGAGAGAATCAGACACATTGGTGGTGGGAAATAGGCACTGGTGGAGGGGTGGGTGCTGGAACACAACCCAAACATGACCTTTGTAATTGTATATCTCACGGTGGTATAATAAAATATTAAAAATAAATAAAATAATAGTGAATTAAAAAATAAATAGCTTCTAAAATTATGAAATACCTACGAAGTAACTTAAAGCATATTTAGTTTTCTATGTATACATCAAAAAACTTTGTCATTGTTAAAAAAATACTTGATGACTAGGAAATTTCAAAATTCAGTGTAATGTAATGGAAAATTAACATTGTCAAAATGATCATTCTACATAAAACATTTTACAGATTAAATGTAATCCCCAACAACAACAAAAAAGTTATTCATGCTGAAGTATTTACAAATATAAAATGAAGCAGGCTTATCTTCAGTATCCTTTTAGTTTTATGTCTGTAACTATGGAAAGGAACTAAGATGTCACTCGTGTTAAGGGAAGAATTTTGTGCTGAAGAGAATTTTTTTAAATAACACGTTTTTATGAAGTGTCATATAACCAGACAATTCAGCTATGTAAAGAGTATAGTGTAATCACTTTTAGTGTTTTAAGACCCGTAGAACCATGGCCACAATCAATTTTAATTTAGGAAAAAAAATATCTTACCTATTAACAGTCACTCCCTATTTCTCTTCAACTCTTACATACAGACAACAGTAATATAAGGGTTTTCCTGTACTGGGCCAAACGTATAGTAGAATAATAGACTACCTTTTTGGTGACAGACTTGTGTGACAATGATATTTCAAGGTTCATCAGTGACACAACTTAAGCGCCTATTATATCCTATTTTTATATTTTATATTTTTATATTTTTCATATTTTATATACCATATTGTCACATTTTGTTGACACTCATCAAAAAATTTGAGTTAATTTCTATTTGGGGTTATTATAAGTAATAAGACCAATAAAACCATGCAAAAAGTTATTCTGCAGACTTTTTTTTTTTTACTCTTTGGTATATATCTAGAAATGGGATTGCTGAGTTAAATGGTAACTGTTTACTGTTTGGAGGAACTGCCTCAGTTTTTCTAAGATTTCCATACCATTTTATAGTCTTTCTGTGTTTATTTTGTCTTATTTTTGTTTGGGGGCCACCCCTGGCAGTGCTTAGGGCAACTACCAGCTTTGTGCTCAGGAATGACTTCTCGCACACAAGCGTGGGGACCAGATGGGGTGCTTGGGATGGAATCTGGGGCAGCTGTGTGCAAGGACAGCTGCCTGCTGCTCTACTGTCTCTCTGGCCCATCAAAGGGACACTTTAACCATTCCTTTGTCCTCCACCCCTCCCCGTGTTGGATCACACCCAGGGCCTCATCCGTGCCAAACAAGCACTCTGCCCACCTCCCCGCACCCGTCCGCTTGTTTGGTGTCTTAGACTAGGGATAGGAGGAAGTCTAAAACCCGTTATACAATGTGAAAATAAACCTGTAGTAGTATACTATGACTAGAAGTTTACCATTTTTTCAACAAGTAATAAACATCCTTGTTTAAATATGTATATTTTGGGTGAAGGCGTTCTGGGGATTGAACCCTAGTTTTACTCATCCCAACCCTAGCATACTCATTTAAAGTTGAGGTTTGGTTTCCTGTTGTTTATTCTGTATAGAAAGTACAATTTAAAAGGAAAGAATTTGGCTTGTAGGGTAGTTTTCCTTGCCCAAATTTCTGAAGGGAAAATCTAACTTGTTTGCAAAACCTACAATTTTTCATTTGAATTTTCACATTTTGTTAGACAAAAGCCTCCCTTGTTTTTCTGCTTCGCATTAGGAATTAGAAGTTGATAGTCTGTAATTGTCATCTAGACTGACTTTTATTGGCTAAATGTTCTTGTGGTTTTAACTAATTTAAGAGATTGAAGCAGGAGTTATATTGTTTTTTGGTAAATTCTACTTTTCAGTTTCCTTAATTTTGGCCTTCTCATAGTATTTTCTTTCCCTACCTAATGTCTAAAGAGAAGTGAGTTCACTGCCGTGTTTCTGGACTTAAAATAGGATGTTACTTATTAGTAGATTACATGATTGTTAGAAGTCACCCTTTATATCACAACTGAATTTAATCCCTAGGAAAAGATAGTCATGCTAATAACTGAAGAAACTATTGGTTTATTCAGCTATTTCTTTATAAGGCCTTAGCACAAAGTAAAGGGAATTTGGTATATTTTTAATTTAAGTTTTTATTTTCTAAACAATCATATTTATAAGTTAAAAATAATTCCTCTATATATGTAAAAACTAGTAGTTTTCACCTAAAACTTAGGAATTCAAATTTGGAGTGTTCTCAAGCTGAGGTTTCTACAGATGCACGTTATTTAGTAAAAACAATAGCTTTGGAATTACTTTTTCTACAATCTTTGGGATATCACTGGTGTTAAAATATTATAATTCTAGGTCCTGTTAATGGACAGCTCGGATTTTTAAAACAAAATTATTGAATGAAACTAGTTGATACGTTATCACAAAATTTAGGAATGCTTCTAAAAATGAATGCCCTGGTTTTTAAATATCAAAATAGATCCTTGAAATACTTTGCAATTTTGGGGTCATAACAAAGGAAATTTTCAGCAAAGTTAAAAAGGACTGTTTTCTTTCCTCTTTTAGGATAAAAGAGTACATCACTTTAGAAGAAGTCGGGCAGTGCTTAAATCCGTTTGATCCTGTCTGCTAACTTTAGTCTCACGAGAAGTTGCTGGTTTTGAGTATTAAGAAGAGGCTGGAAGTTATTCACTATTAGAGAAATTTTATTCCGCATTTTGATAAATCATACACTTTATAAAAGTTTTATTGCTTAGTTTTACTTTACATTGAAGCTGTTCTTTATTAGATGTTGATTTAGATATTCGTTCTGTGTTGAATATATGGTTGACAGTAAAAGAATAATTAAGACTGAAAGGAATAACTTTAACATTTATATGTAAGGATTTCTTTTAATTGAAATTGATGTTTTAAAGAGTAAGCAGATACTGATTTCAAAAATTGTTTTAGAGAACATCCTATTTTGAAAGGTCAGAATTTTGATGTTTGAATACAAGCATTTCATTTCTCCAACACATACCTATGAACAATATAATATTTTCATTTATGATTTGTCTAGGAATTTGCCACAAAAGCAGAGATTTTAAAACTGCATTTTTAATCAGTGGAACTCAATATACCCTTAGTTTTATTGAAGTCTTCCTTATCTCAACCCACTAAAACGTATTCTAAACAAGTAATCCAATCAGTGGATCTTACTGAGTTCAAAGTACTTCATCTTTTATCTAGATTCCACTCATAGATATCTATTTGATTGGGATGATAATTAGGATAACTAAAATGCTGAACCTAATTTTTTTAAAGAATCCAAAACAAACTATACAAGTAAATTTCTTGGTGATATACAGTCACCTTTCCCCTATTTCCCCTAAAATGATTAATAGCTATGTTTTAAATTGTGTAAACTATTTGTCTTAATGCTGAAATTTTTTATGTTACTTAGAATTAATCAGAGTATCTGAAAGGAATTGTTTTTATAAAAACACAAATAGACTTCTTGTTAGCCTATTACATTTACTTTTTCAAAGTAAAATATGTGGAGAACAAAAATTGTTTAATTAGTATATCCCAGGAATATTCTTAAGAGTCAGACTAACAATCTATTTCTAGATGAGCTCGTTTATCTCATTAAACATTGTACATTGGGCCCAACCAAGAACTGGAGCCCCTTTCTGTACCCACTGTCCTTCGTTGCTGTCTATGCTACCCCTTCTCCCAGGCTTACTCTTAGAATCGAATTGGTGATGTAAAGAAGATAAGTAGCAGCATGAACGGTAGTTTGAGGGCTAACTCTTGGAAAGGCAGAAAAGGGATAATACCTTCCTAAGAGAAATATTTGTATTAGCATCATTTGACCTGCCATAGACATTAATTAAAATTATTCTCTGGCCTTTAATTGGCGCCTTTCTAAAAACATGGACTCCATTTATTCCTATTCTAATGCAGTTATGATGGGTTATATCAACAGTGCCCACCGTTAACTTAAAATTCCCAGTAGTTTTCATGCTGAAATTGAAGGGAAGAACCTTAATTGGAAAGATCCCAAAGAGGGTTTTCTTATGTCTTAGAATTTGAAGGTGCCCTAAAATTTGTGCTTTTCATATTCTCTGTACTTTGTTTTATGTGTGTGCCACAATATTCTTTGATATATCATCCTGTAATTAAATCTCCAAATTACTATCAGTTGGTAACTGAATTATAAAGAGCCAGTTCCTTATAATCCCAATATAACCTTATGAAAAGGGAATAAATTTTTGTTACTTTGTTGTGCTGAGGAATTTAAGAGTAAGAGACATTGTCCTGAGCCTTTCAAAACAAAGAATTAATTTTAAAATTAGAAGTATGTTTATTACCTATTGCTGTATTGTCTTTTCATGAGTGAATAAATAGAAATAAATTTTCTTCCCAAAGGTGTTTTTTACTTGCTTTTTATGCCATATCTTTAAAGGTGGAGTAGTCCAGAGAGAGAGTGCTGTGAGTGGTATGGGACTTGGCACTTGTCTTGCATGCACTTGATCCGCATTTGGTCCCTGGCACCTAATTATTTAATTATTACCCTGAGCTCTCTAGGAGTGATCCTGAGGGGAAGGCCAGGAGTCGGCCCTGATCACCGCTGAATATGGCCCCTTAAAAAACAAAACAAATGACAAGGTGTTGGGTGGGTAGTTGAAATTCAAAAATTGAAATCTTAATTGGGCAACTAAATACAGTGTACAGAAATTTGGGAATATCAATGTTGTCAGTAGTAGAGCTTAAACTTTTAATACTGCTTTTACTTCATTTGAGGATGCATCCAAAAGTTAGTATCTCTTCCTGCTCTAGTACCAGGATTTTCAGTTGTATAAACTGAGTCCACAGGAAAGGCAATTCTTTGAAGTCGTAAACTATATTTCATAACTGACATCATTAGAAAATTATGACAAGATTTTGTAAGATTATAAACAGTGCCTTCTGAATCATAAAATCACTGTATCACTGTCTTCCCATTGTTCATTGATTTGCTCGAGTGGGCACTAGTAACATCTCCATTAGTCCTGTCACAAGCAAGTGCAACCCAAGGGCATCTACTTGCTACAGGGACAGGAGGAGCCCGAAACCATTCTTCAGGTTATGGAACTGAGGTCCATAATAGTTACTAGTCTTTGGCATAAAAAGTAAATAAAACTACGGTAGCTTGCCAGGCTTTACCGTGTAGGTGTTATAGTTTCAGTAGAAGGCTCTCAACCTGAGCATTTACTGATAAAACTTAAAGGGGTAAGATCAGGTTTTCTCTTGGATGGAGCTCTGAGGAACTATGGAGTTTGGATGTTGAGAATGACTAACTGCATGATGTGTGGTTTGCTCTGGCTTCTTGCCAGGCTTACTGGTATCAGTTAAAACATGTCTATAACTGTTTACTATGTATAAATGTGAAATAAATTGGGAAGAACCTTATGCAAAATTCAGTATCCTATAAAAATATCATGCATCCGCAAAGCGGCCACGTGCCAAGGGACATGTAGGTCTGGCGTGAGTGGGTCTCTCTCTTCCGGGGCAACTGGCATGGAGGTGGAAGAAAGGGCAGGGCCCAAAACTCCACTCCGAGTCCGGCCAGCATGGTCTCTCACCCACTCATGAGAGCAAACCCTTGGAGCAATGTTGGACTCCGCCGGAGGATGGCCGAGCCCCTTACCGGGAGGTCAGCTCCATGGGTTGCTTCCACATGGGGCCAGCCGAGCAGCGCAGCTGAGGGTCTGAAGCCAGTTATCCCAGAAGAGAGAGACCCACCCACGCCAGACTCAGCTAATTGCAACCCCGGAAGAGATCTAGACCCATCCACTTAAGACCCACAGCTACGCTGCTCGGCCAGCCCCATGTGGAAGCAACCCATGGAGCTGACCTCCCGGTTAGGGGCTTGGCCATCCCCTGGCCGAGTCCAACATTGCTCCAAAGGTTTGCTCTCATGAACAGAGAGAGACCATGCTGGCCGGACTCGGAGAGGAGTTTTGGGCCCTGCCCTTTCCTCTGCCTCCATGCCAGTTGCCCGGGAAGAGAGAGACCCACCCATGCCAGACTCAGCTAATTTGCAACCCCGGAAGAATCATAAAATATCAAATTTAAATGTTCAAAGTATAAGACAAATATTGGCAATTCTTAAAGATGCATTTATATATACCCATCATCACACATACCATTGTTGGAACATTTGATTAGTACAAACCAAGCTATAAATAACTTTGTAGACTATTTTGAGACCTCGCGTCCCAAACTAGACTATACAGCTTGCTTCAAACCTACTTCATGTCTTCAGTTTAGGAGTATAGCTAAATTCTTAAAGGTAAGTCTGTGGTATTGAACAATTTCATATGGAACATTAAGTTTTTTGGTAAAAAAAAATTACGGAGATGGTGATTTGGAAAGGCTTGGCTAACACATAAAAGAAATATCAGGACTGACTTCTGGTAAGAAGTATATTCTGTTTGCTTTTTTCACTTTTTCTAAGTTTTTTTTTTAATTTAAAAGTTATTTTGGGCAGAGTGCTAGTGCCAAAGGGTAAGGTGCTTGCCTTGCGTGGCTAATCCCAGCTCAAATCCCTGGCATTATATACGGTCCCTAGCACTGCCAGGTGTGGCCCCAAAAGTCCTCCTAAAAATCCAAAAAGCAAAATATTTACAGTGTTACCACCACTAAATTACAAGGAAGGGATTAAATTTCAAAAATAAATACAGCAGTTCTGTATGGAAATGAAAAGCACTCTACCCACTTCTCTAAAATTTTCTTGGTTATCCTTAAACACATAAAATGAACTGCCACATTGTGTAATTGTCTCGCCTGCTTTCATTGTCTTTTGAGGGTAATAAGGAGCAGCAGTGAGAAGGCAACATGCCACTCTGCTTTTGCAATAGAGATGGCAGCAGAGAGGGTGCGGAACTATAAAGGGGAGAGAAATGGCACTATTTTCCATTGATCAAATCATGCAAATAGACCCAGCTGTTGAGGATGATCATTTGAAATCCCTGCAACACTTGAGATGAGGCGTACTCCTGTATATATTTCAGTTACTGTATAATCTAGCCCTTCCCAGCAATATGAATAATACATGTGTGTGTTAACTGAATCTTTTGAACAATTCCTCACCACCCATCAAAGAAACCAAATTTTCCATCTGCACATAGTACATTTGGTGGGACGAAACAAATTCATACTATAAACATAATGTTTTTTAATGTTCATGCAAAATATTCAATCTGCATAGTAAAGAAATGATAGGTAATTTTGCATTGCATTTCAAGTTAAAAACATCTGTCCAATATCACTGTAGCTGTAGGCCAATCCCCCAAAATTAAAAAAAAAATTCTCTTTTGATAAAGTTCAAACCACCACTATACAATTAAGCTCTGTGGTAGCTGTATTTTATGTTTTAAACTGTTCTGAAAGCTTTTCAGTTGACTCTATAGTTCATTTTTTTCCCAGTGCATAAACATGGAGGCTTCATATTCTCTGTGAATGTCCATTAAGGTGTGTGCCAGGAATAAAATTCCCAGATGCCAGTTCACTAGATCTTTAAAAGCAGAACAGGTGTTTCCATGTCTGGACCACTGGGGTCATGAGAACGCTTCATAAATTTGAAGCAGTAGACATGTTTCAAGCAGTTTAGAAAGTTGATCACCCCTAATTAGGCTTTAAAAAAAAGTTGCCAAAGCTAAGTAATATTCCACTCGCATCTTTTGTGTCTACCCAAATAAAAGGTTATTCTTGCTCCATGTTGGGAGAAAGTTTCGTGTAGGCAGACACTCCACTGATGTGCACTGGTACTACTCAGTATCCTATGGCCCTTGCACCAAACAGAAGGTGGTGTTTCATTTATGACCAAACAATTATCAAAAAGTACAATAGGGAAAAAAATTACCATGCAAGAGGTGTGAGATTCAGGGTAGTAAAAGAAGGCCCATTTCTGGTTAAAAGTTTTTCATATAAATCACCTGCTTCTGACTCCATCTCCCAGAATAAAATAAATCTGGATGGACCACTGTCACTGTCACTGTCTTCCCGTTCATCATCGGTATTTTTTTTTTTTTTTTGCTTTGTGGGTCACAAACGGCAGTGCTCAGGGGTTTCTCCTGGCTCTGCACTCAGGAATTACTCCTGGCGGTGCTCGGGGGACCATATGGGATGCCGGGGTCGAACCCGGGCCGGCACAGGCCAGCTGGTGCAAGGCAAGCGCCCTACCCGCTGGCCCGTCGCTCCGCCCCCATCATCAATTTTTTTTGACTGGGCACCAGTAACATCTCCATATGTCCTGTCTCATGCTAGTAGAACCCAAGGGCCTTTACCCTGACCCCTGAGCTATCTCTCTGGTCCTAGAAAATTTTTCTGAGTTGATATACTGCTTATATCCCAAGATTTATGTGTATTCTCATTCGTATAAGAACAAAAGTTGGCAGTAAGCTAAATGTATACAGATAGGGGAATAATTTAGCTTGTTTTTATACTATGTGATCCTATATGAGCCACAAAGCAAGGATCAAGAGCTCTTCTGTTAAAAATAATGCAATAAATGTTGAAAACCAGGTGGACCCTATGATTTCTGTCACAAATAACTGTGGGGCTGATGAGATAGTTTAGGGATTAAAGCCTTGCACTGAACATGGCCAACCCAATTTAATCCACAGCATTGCAAGGAGTGACTCCTGAGTACTACCAGATATGGCCCGAAAACCTCAAAACAAGAATAATCAACTCTGGTAGTGTGACTTAAAATCAGCTATAAGATAATATTTAAAGACGTGTCAGCATTCCAGTAAAAACTTTGTTTAAACGGTCGATTTGACTTATGGGTCTTAATTTTGCTACAGCTGATTTACAGAGACACTAGTGGAGGATGGGTGTTGCAACCCTATATAACTGAAACCCAATCATGAATAGCTCTGTAATGATCTATCTCAGTGATTTAATACATTTTCCTAAAAATGTTTTTTTAAAAAGTGTCTAGAAGGCTATTCAGAAAAATGTTAATGGAAATATCTCTAGGTTGAACAATTTGGGGGTATTATTTTTCTTTGTTTTTATATTTTTATTATTAGGAAATTCTCATTTAATTTTACTTAAAGTAATTAAATGGTTGCATGGTGGTTAGGGTCGTCAGATACAGCTGTGCAGTCTGTGCACTGCACAATCTCAGGAAATGTCATTCACATAAGCTAAGTCAGAGTGGTGCCCCCTGGAGTTGTGTGATGGGGCAGCCATCCTCCCTCCCACCCTTTGTTGAGCTCTAATTCAACATTTATATGCATGTACTATGCTAAATAGTGTACAAGAACTGTAGACATAGCAATAAACACAGTAGGCAGAAATGTCTGCCGTCAGAGAGCTCCTGTTTCAGTGGTGGAAAGGCAATTCGCAGAATGAAGAGAATTCATAGAATATCAGAAAGCAGTCACAGAACAGGGTGATGGGGATCCAGGATGCTAAAGCAGGCATAGAATCTAAATTGCATCAAATATAGGTTCCCTTCCAAAATTAAGTTATCCAAGGAATAACTAAAGCCCAAAGACAATAGAAACAAAGAGCAGGAGAACTGGTTCTTAGTAGGAGACTTGTTATTGGGTGGGGTGGGGGCCGCAGGCAGGGGGAGCAGAGAGGGGTGGGAGGGGAAGGTGGAATGGGTCAGGGAAGAGACCATTATGACAATGAGAGGGAAGTGGTCACTGTGGACCAGGACTAGGTACTGAAAGGAGGTAAAGTGACATGACGCCGTGTCAGTAACAGTGTCATAAACCATAGTGTCTAAAAGGAAACAGGGACAGAAAAGAGCATCTTTCATAGAGGCAGGCCAGGGAGGCTGGAGGGAAACTGGGGACATTGCGGGAGGTAAGTGGACACTGGGGAAGGTATGGATTGGTGTTGCAATATTGTGTGCCCGAAACTCAATCATGAATAACTATTTTAATAAAAAAATGTTTTGAATATCCCTAAGGTCAAAGCAGACCTTATCCAGCAAGTCGGAGTTGAGCCAAGTTGAAGGGAACCAAGGAGGTCACATTGATGTGGAGGAGGAAGCATTGGAGCAGAGGACCCAGCCAATATGTGTCGTTCTATGACTTCACATAATGACAAAAGGTAACATGGTGTTTTAAAGTGATGGTGCACACAACCGAATCAAGAGATCCACTACGCACTGCTGCTTCACAAGGTGGCTGGCTGAAAATAGCATTTAGGATATAATTCCCATGTATCCAATCTACAATTACCTACGGATAAGGCTGTACATCACGTATTCGTGATGCTTATTTCTTGATGGGAGGGTTTCAGGGGGTTTTATTTTTTTTATTCCTTTCAGAATGACTTGAATTTTTCCATAATAAGAATGTGAAAACTTATATCAGGAAGTCTTGTCAAAGGTGGAAATTATCACAAACATGTGGGAGTCAGAGGCTAGGTAAGACAGAAAATGGAACAGTGTGCTAACAAGTGTCGAGGGTACTAATGCCAACCTAGAACTGAGCATTAAATAGAGGCAAAAAGATACACATGACAACCCTTTAATGTATGTTCTGTAATCCATAGTCTGGAAGGGAAGGAAAAGAGAAAGAGAGAGAAAGGGAAAGAAATAAAGAACCTGCCATGGAGGGGGCTGGGGGGGCGGGAGGGAACCGGGGGCGTTGGTGGTGGGAGATGGGCACTGGTGGCGGGATGGGTGCTGGAACACTGTCTGACCAAAACCCAAATATGAACTTTTTAATTGTATAGCTTTGTAATTGTAAAAAATAAAAAAATTTAAAAAAAAGAATGTGAAAACAAGAAATCAAATTCAAAATGCTTGCTGTTCCAAAGGACCTGTTTGGAGCATATCCGCGCGCGCTTGGTGGTTTCACCTCTGGCACCTCAGTTCCTTGTAAGTTCTGGCTAGAAGCTATGTTTTATTTATTGTTGCATATCCTGGATCCAAAACTAGTGCCCAGAAAAGTGCACCCAAGGTCTTGTGGAATGAATATCAGTTGCCTTCGTAAGCTGTTGTTCATTTCATCTTCAATAGACATCTTGGGGGGCTCAGGAATAGTATGAACATAGGTTCAAGTGGAAGCAAATTTCCTTTCTTTCCTGATTGGCATTGCTATGGAATGCTGGAGACCAGGATCTTTGCCTCCAAGTTTTTTATAAAGTCAAAATGGTAAATTTACAACTTGGTTTACCTTGATGCCTGTTCTCAGGTCTGACTCAGCACTCTACAAAAATTGAGTCTTTCTAGAGAAGAGTTTAGGTAAAGAATCGACACCATGGCAATGTTCACAGTTAATAAGATTTCAGTTATTTTTGTTTGTTTTGATGATACTTGGCATTACTCTTGGGTTATCATTCTGATAAAGCCTTTTACATTTTTCGATTTTTTAATGTATTGTTTCAGGCAGTGGATTTGCCATGGTGTTTACGTTTATGGTCTTGGTGCATAGTAACCTCACTTCACCAATGAGTTGTAATAATCACCTCACAATTCACTAAATGCTGAGGACTTTTAGCCCATGCCATTATATCACCTGCTGTCCACCTGCTGGGCCTATGAGCCCATTTATTGATGTAACCATTGGACTGATCATTTAAGCTCCCCTCATAAAATTAGGTATTTATCTCCCTGAACTATCTATTCATTTATTTTAATGCAGACAAAAGTCACAACTATTGATATAATTCTAGAGTTGAAATTTATTATATAACAAAGTTCCAATATTAAAATCCATAAGAGTAAAAACCAGTATTTATGTTAAAATTGTTTTATCTTATGGAGGGGTTGTTAAGCCCTTATCTAAGGATTTACTGAGCAGTTTGTTGCTACTTGAGCCTTTTGAATTATTGTTTTTATTTGCTAAGTTTAGTCAGCTTCTATGTTACTTTCCCGTCTACTTTGGTGGCTCCTGGAATCTCAGTATTGACGAATGTGACTGTCCAGTCTAGAGAATTCAGGATCTTTAGTCTGGGCCAATGAGTTGACATTGCAGCAGCTGTGGTAGGTGGGTGTGGCTACAGGGGATTCAGGAAGTATGGTAGGGTGCGATCGTGGTGGGAGGCTGCCCACCCTTACTCTTTGAAGACCCCAGAGTTCTCAGCCTAAGCACAGGGGTACCTGAAATTATTGGCAGTTTGATGTTTCTACAGAAACTATTTGTGAAGCAGTGGAGTTGAGCCCTTGGCTGCAGTGGGTGTCGGTGCAGCTGCTGAAGCTTCAGCATGGTGGATGCTCAGCCCGCCTGTCTCCTGAGGTTGCCCCAGGGAAAAAATGGAGTTTTTTTGTTGTGGGACCAGTGTTTCCATGAATGTTAGCTGCTTGGCTTGCCTCTCCGCCAAGATTTAGTCACAAATTGGCCAAGGAAGGAATATGGCAGCGGGTGTCTATCCATTTGTTCTTTTAAATCATCACAAACACATAATTAGGAGTGAATGTCCACTGACTTAAAATGAGTAGCTTTAAAAATATCCAGTTATTATTATTAATAACACTGTAAAAATGTTCATCTTACCCAAAGCAATAGGTGTATCAAAATTCCAGTGGCATTCTTTAAGGAAATAGAATAAACATTACTGAAATAATCATGAACCCGTACAAGATAGAAAATTAAATATAAATATAGGAATCACTTGTCACTTGTCTCTTGTCTTTCTATTGTTCATTGATTTGCTCGAATGGGTGCCAGTAATGTCTCTGTTCATTGGGAATGAGGTCCACTATTGTTACTCTTTTGGGCATATCAAATACACCATGGGTAGCTTGCCAGGCTCTGCTGTGGCTCTGGGTTCATCCCAGGGGCTCAGTCTTTTTTTTATGTTAGACCATCAACCATCCAGGGCCCACAGGGGCAGAGCCTTGGGTGTAGACAAGCATGTCTCCTGTCTGCCACCTGCCGATGCAGCCAGGCACCACAGACAAACCTGTAACACCTTGAGGAGCAGGAAATATAGGAACAAAATATGAAATATAGGAATTCTGAGAGAGAAATAATGGATTTTCCACACTTTTCAATTTCAGGATTTGAAAAGATAGTTCAAAGGGAGTGCATACTAGCATGCACAAGGTCCTGAGTTTGATCCCGGCATTGTATGGCTCCCTGATCACCACCAAGTGTAATCTTAGTGTTTTTAGCACTGCTAGGCCTAACACTAAATATTCTTGCCCGCAAAACCAGACAGAATATTAGTGAAAACACCCCCCCTGGGGCCCTCTCAACACTGCTTAGGATCCTCTTTCTGTCCCCTATCTCCCCCAAATAAGAAAATGTACTTCAAAGCTATAGTACTCTAAAAACATGATCACTTGATCACTTGAATCCCGTTATTCATCGATTTGCTCGAGCGGGCACCAGTAACATTTCCATTGGACCCTATCACGTGCCAATGTAGCCCAATGGCATCTGGTTGATTCAGGAATATGAAGAGCCTCAAACCGTTTCTTCAGGGTCTTAACAAGGAAGTCTGACCATCTTGTAGGTGGGCGGCCACGTGATCTTTTAACATCCTGTGGGATCCAGTCGGTAACGGCTCTAGTCCAGCGGTTGTCTCCAAATCGCATTACATGTCCAGCCCATCTGATTTTCGAAGCCTTGGCAAACGAGACAGCATCCCTGATTCTGGAATAGCGACGGAGGTCAGAACTCCGGATTCCTTCACTCACTTGAGTGAGACGTGACATTCCAAGCATAGCTCTTTCGATGCCTCTCTGGGAGACCCGAATAGCATTCTCATCCTGCTTTCATAGGGCCCAGGTCTCTGAGGCGTATGTTAATGCAGGGAGAACGGTGGAGTCGAAGAGATGTGCCCGGAGCCGGAGGTTCTTTGTCCTTTTAGCTATTTCTTCGATGCCTTTGAAGGCGTTCCATGCCGCTTTCTTCCTCCTGCGCAGCTCAGGTTTTAGGTCGTTCATCATGTTGATTCTCGACCTAGGTACCTAGGTCGAGAAAAAACATGATATTGGAATAAAAATAGAGGCTTTCAATGAAATAGAGATGAGAGCCAAGATATAAGTCCTCATATAATATGGACAGCAAATTTATGACAACAAGAGCTAAGGCCATACAGTGGAGAAGGGAAAATCTCTTCAACTGGTGCTTAGGAAAACTAGATATCCATCAGCAAGAATATGAAGCTAGACTATCTCACCATACGCAAAAGTGGACTCAAATTTGATTAAATGGAATGGGTGTTGGAACATTATATAACTGAAATCTTGAACAACCTTGTAACTATGTATCAGATAGTGAGTCAATTAAACAATAATTTTTTAAAAAAATTTAAAAAAAGAAAAGGAGCTGGGGAAGTAGGGGGAGGAAGAGGAGAAGGAGGAAGAGGAGGAGGAAGAGGAGAAAGAAAAGAAGAAGAGGAGGATGAGGAAGAGGAGGAGGAGGAGATGGAGGAGGAGGAGGAGGAGGAGGAGGAGGAGGAGGAGAAGAAGAAGAAGAAGAAGAAGAAGAACAGAAGAAGAAGAAATAGGAGGAGGAGAAGAAGAAGAAGAAATAGGAGGAGGAGAAGGAGGAGAAGAAGTAGGAGGAGAAAGGGAGGAGGAGGAGGAGGAGGAAGAAGAAGAAGATGATGATGATCAACAAGTAGTTTGTCTCAGTAAAAACAGGAGTTTTAATGTGAGGCATATGAATCAGTTTTTGTAACAGATTAAAGACTAACATGTAAAAGGTGAGACCATAAAGCACTCAGAAGAAAACACAGACAGTATTATCCATACTTTTATCAGCTTCCTTGTTGTGTATGGGTCTCAACTCCAATGGTAAGGCAAAGATTAAGCATAAATGAAGTATGCCAAGTAAGAAAAGCTGCTCTATAAATAAATAAACTAATGACAATAAACTATGTACTACTATGCGGAAGAAAATATTCACCTATTGTACACTAGACAGGGAGCGTGTATCCAAGATATATAAGGATCTTATAAAACACAACAGCAAAGCAAGCCAAATTCCAAAATTGGTAGAAGAGATGAATAGACTGATAAAATTAATATGTCCTCAAGGGAGACAAAGCGGCAACAGGCATGTGAAAAAAAATCATTATCGCCTCTCAAGAAAACACAAAGCAAAATGGCAATCAGATCTCACATTTATAAGAATGATTTATATTCCCAAAGACAAGATACAGTGCCCATAAGGATGTGGAGAAGAGAGAGAACCCTTGTGCGCTGTTGATGGGACTGAAAACTGGTCCAATCTTTATGGAAAAAACTTCTCAAAATCTTGAAGATAAATATACCATATAATCCACTCCTAGGTATCTATCTGAAGAATATAAAGAACCCTGAGGCATGACTCACAGTTGGAGAGGCATGACTGTGTTCATTGAAACACTATATACAATTACCAAGATAGACAAATAGGTAGTGAAGATTCAAGAGATATATAAGTACATATACATACATTTATTGATGATGAACTGCGCGAGCTGGGCTGTGATAGGCTAGTCTGCAGGGTAGAGTTCTGACGAGAGGGGAGTCCGGATGTGGAAAATGGAGGCCCTCATGGAGTCGGGGGTCATCTGGCTTGTTGTGAGGCTCTAGGCCGGATTAAAAAAGACTGCTGCAGGGTGCATCTCAATGAGCCCGGCTGTGATAGGCTGGGTCTTCTGGGTGGAGTGCTGACTGACGCAGGGGGAAGTCCGGATGTGGAACATGGAGGCCCTCATGGAGTGGCGGGTCATCTCCATGTAGGTTCATCAATAAATGCTGGATTTTTTAAAGTATTTTATTATACCACCGTGAGATATACAAATAAAAAGATATACAATTAAAAAGTTCATGTTTGGGTTTTGGTCATACAGTGTTCCAGCACCCGTCCCTCCACCAGTGCCCATCTCCCCCACCAACATCCCCGGTTCCCTCCCCCTTCCCCAGCCACCTCCATGGTAGGTTCTTTATTTCTTTCCCTTTCTCTCTCTTTCTCTTTTCCTTCCCTTCCAGACTATGGATTACAGAACATACATTAAAAGGTTGTCATGTGTATCCTTTTGCCTCTATTTAATGCTCAGTTCTAGGTTGGCATTAGTACCCTCGACAATTATTAGCACCCTGTTCCATTTTCTGTCTTACCTAACCTCTGACTCCCACACATTTGTGATAATTTCCACCTTTGACAAGACCTCCTGATATATGTTTCACTTGACCTTGGATATTGGTATCATAATATGTACATATATATTTATGCCATGCAAATAAATGCAGTCATTCTGTATCTGTCTCTCTCCTTCTGGCTAATTTCGCTCAACATAATCTTCTCCATGTCCATCCATTTATAGGCAAATTTTATAACTTCATTTTTCCTAAAAGCTGTGTAGCATTCCATTGTGTAGATGTACCAAAGCTTCTTTATCCAGTCATCGATTTTCGGGCACTCTGGTTGCTTCCAGATTCTGGCTATTGTGAATAATGCTGCTATGAACATAAAAGTAGGGATGGTGTTTCCACTGCTTATTTTTGGTTTCCCAGAGTAGATTCCCAGGAGTGGTATGGCTGGGTCAAATGGGAGTTCAATTTCTAGTCTTTGGAGGAAAGTCCATATTGTTTTCCAGAAAGGCTGTACCAGCCGGTAAATGCTGGATTTTGGATGACTACAAGAGTATGCTACCCGCAAAGGCAGAGCCTGGCAAGCTACCTGTGTTTTATTTGATATGCCAAATACCAGTAACAATTATAGACCTCATTCCCATGACCTGATGGAATGGTTTGAGGCTCTTTATGTTCCTGGAGCAAACAGGTGCCCTTGGGCTCTACTTGCATGAGACAGATCATATGGAGATGTTACTGGTGCCCGCTCGAGCAAATTGACGATGAACGGGAAGACAGTGATACATATATATCCATATGTATATGTATGTGTATGTGTATATGTATATGTATATGTATATGTATATGTATATGTATAGTATTCAGTACAAAGAAAAATTGAAATCAGGCCTTTACTGATGGTGTGAGTAGAACTAGAGAGGATTGTGCTAAGCAAAATAAGAGAAGGAAAAAAAGACAATTCCGGGCAATTTCATTTTACAGGTGGGAAATAAACAGGAAGACTAGACATTGCCAAACAAAACCAAATCTTTGGTTCTGACCACACTACTACTATCCTGACCACACTGCAAGAACTGGGGTTGCTCCGGTGTTTGGGGTGGAGGGAGGCATATGCGCTTTGGTGGTAGGTTCAGTAATAGTTATTTAGGGCCTGACACTGTAATTCCAAGACACGCAGTGTTGTAAAGGGTTCCCTCTGTTTTGATTTTATGTTTTGTTTTAAAGAAAGGTAAATTGAAATATGCATCTCAGGTCTGTAGAACAGTGAACGGAGATCCCGTTCCTGGCATTGGTGGTTCGCTCCTGGCACTGCTTCCTGTCCCAGACCCAACCACCACAGAGAGGTGGCTTGCGCCCTGCTCTCTTCACTCCTCCCCGAAACTTAATAAAATGACACCGCCCGCTGGAGATCTAGGCTCTAACCTCAAGGACAACCCTCCACTGCCATTCGCGTTCATGCCCACGCTGTTGTTTTCCTACTGTTAACATTCTCTGAATGCACATCTGGACCGAACAAACCAGAATACCCAGGACTGAAAGATTTGTAGACTGAGAGAGCTTCCGTTTACTTCCCACTTTCAAGCACGCACTCTTTTTTTTTTTAATTTTTTTTTATTTAATTTTATTATTTTCCCCCCCCAAATATTATTACACCATTTTAGACATACAATTGAAAGATGCTCATGTGGAGTTTTGGATCTACAGTGTTCCAACACCCATCCCTCCACCCAAACCCATCTACCATCACCAATGTCCCCACCTCCCCTCCCCCTCCCGCACCTCAACTACTTGGCAGATTCTGTATGTCATTTCTTTCGTCTTTATATCTCCTTCCCGATAAACTTTCCTGCTCTTCGTGGAATACAGTGCATTAAAAGACATTACTGTTTCACTATTTTAGTGGACCGCGGGCCGCTTTCAAGCACGCACTCTTAACAGCCCCACAAAGAAGGCTTTGTAGGACCCCCGCTTAGGCAATGATCCTGGTCGAGAAAGGTTCTGGGGTCTGCCCGAAAAACTAATAAAATAATAGGTCTCAGTATTAAGGAGAGACAGGGAGAGCTTGACTTGAAGGCAACATCCCAGCCTGCAGGGATTTCTGCCTTCCCCAGAACAACCTTGGGTAATGTGCCACATGCACACTAGGGTGGCGCCCGAAGCTAGCAGAGCTTTCCTACACAATGCCATTATGGAAATTAGTTTTCTTCCATGGTTACAGGATTTTTTAAGTCTGAATGGTTTTCTTTCCCTTCTCTTTTCCTCTTTAAAAAAAAAGTCTTTCAGCATACAATATAGCATGGCTTTCATTCTAGGCGTCAAATGAAATTTGCCTTAATCCCTCGCCTAGGGAGACTGTTGATGTGCCGCAACTGACATCTGTTAAATTTAAAATGAAGTCAGCAAGCAATGAGAAGGTCTGAAATACATTCTTTGTTCAAGAAGTCGTGCAGACACTGATCAGCTGCTCTGTACAATTAGGACTAAAACAGGCACCGTTTCTCTCCCCCCTACCCACTCAAGCGCTGCGTGAAAGCCCCAGCACAGGCGCAGCCGAGGATGGGTGGATGGTCTCGCATCCCATGTGGCGAACACTTCGGTTCCCAGTTCAGACAAATTGCCTTTGCCTAGCAGGACGGCTGCTCTCCCAGCCCCATTGTACCTGCTTGTGCTCCAGCTGAGGGGCTGAAGCGCTTCATGCAAAGGGGTTGCATCACTTCCATCAGCAGCACATTATGACAAATCTATCCCTCAATCAAAATACATTGGTTCTTTCAGATTCTGTGCCAGCAACGTCTATGGAACTGGTCCCCCTCCAGTTAATGCTTATTCTTTATTCTCAAGCTTCATCGTTAGAAAGAGAACCAAGAGAATGCAAACATGGGAATTAAAATGTGCTCCTTATAAAGGAGTACTGGGGTCATCGACTGAGAAAGTAAAGCCTCCCCTGCAGAACCAAAGAGAATTATCATTGTGAAGGGTGTTCAGGTATTGGGCTTTGTAAATAATACTGATCTACAGATATCTATTTTAAATCTATAAATATAGCAGAAACCCCTTCAGTGTCAACTTTCTTCTTCTTATTATTATTATTATTATTTTGCCTTTTTGGGGTCACACCTGGCAATGCTCAGGGGTTACTCCTGGCTCTGCACTCAGGAATTACTCCTGGTGGTGCTCGGGGGACCATATGGGATGCCAGGGATCGAACCCGGGCAGGCACAGGCCAGCCACGTACAAGGCAAACGCCCTACCCGCTGGACTATCGCTCTGGCCCCAACTCTCTTATTTTTGTCTTGTCTTTTCCCTGACCTTTAGATGTCCTTGTGGTAATAATTAGACCATCCCCAAAGTCACACATACGTCCCAGTACTCCACGCCCCCACCGACCCTCACACATACACACACAGTCCAGTTGAGTCATGGGCATGAGTTCTGACAAATCAGACTGATAGAGTAGTGCTGGGTCTCACGCTAAGGCCATTAAGAACCAGTGAGACTTTTTCATTTTCTCTTCCCCAACCTTGCAATCCTGGAAGCCATGTGCCCTAGCGGGCTTCCAAGATGCAGGAGGCGGTGCGAAGCAAAGCACTTTCACCTAGCAGCACTGTGTGTGCTTTGAGTCCATTCTTTCGCGTTATGTCACACCTTTGAGATTTGGGCTGAACTTGTTCCAGCTGCACAGCCTGTTCTGTCCCAGACGCAAACCATTCCTTTGCCCACCGGAGTCCAAGTATTGAGCAAAAAATTGTGCCTGGTGGGTGGAAAGCACTCAAGAAATGTGTGTTGAACATGTGACCATTATGCTAACCCTTATTTGAAATTATTCTGTATCCTTGAATGAACTTTCCATGCTGGTCAGCTACTTTAAGTCCAGGTTTGCCATTTTAAGCTAAGATGTCTGCTTCCGGTAAGGGAATGAAGGAATGTTAGATTTCTCTCTCTCCACACGCTCACCGCCACCTGCTATGTGATGTTTCCGTGTTCTTATTTGGGGGCCACCCCAGCAATGCTCAGGCCTACTCCTACCTCTGCACTCGGGCTTCACTCTCTAGGGTCTTTCTTTGGGGCCCGGGGCCCAGGAGCCATGTCTGACATTGCTTGAGGGACCATATATATGGTACCTGGGATTTGAAACGGGTTTTTAGCTGGAGCTGCTTGAAAGACAAACACCTATTTTTCTTAACGGTTCTCTTTCTGGCTTCCTTTCTTTTTCAATAGTGAGGAAAACTTTCTTAGAAGACCTTCTGTGAGACTTCTCATTGAGCAGACTTGTATCGCATGCCTCCTCTTCAATCAGTCGCTGGCAGGAGAAACAGTTATGATTCTTGACACCAACTGATCCACATTTTTAGTGGGATCCAGTCTCGCAGAATCATCTCCTGTTCAACTCCTGAGCAAAAGTAGTGTTCTGCTAAAGAGCAGAAGGAGGGAGGGCTGGAGCGATAGCACAGTGGGTAGGGCGTTTGCCTTGCACTCGGCCAACCCAGGTTTGATCTCCCAACATCCCATATGGTCCCCCGAACACCACCAGGAATAATTCCTGAGCAAAGAGCTAGGATTAACCCCTGAGCATTGCCAGGTGTGACCCCCCCAAAAAAAATAAAAAGAGCAGAAGAAGGTACTGCTGTTGGGTTGATGACCAAAGCAGGTCACTGTCAGTTGCCATTTACCTTGTGAGTGAAGGCCAGTGACAACTCCGTGGGCCCTTCTCTGGCTCCTTTCAGATCAATATATGCACGTGAGGATGAACGTCTGTTGCCCAACTATTTGCCAAACTCTGTTTGCCAAGTTTTCTCTCCTTACATTGGCCCCTGCAGATCACTGGGCTATGCATTTCTTTAGGCTGACCTTTGTCTGTTTATACTAATTGCAGATTTAATCCTAAGCCCTAACTCTTAGAAACGTCTAGCTTCCCTTAGTAAAGAAATCCCTAAAGAAGTACTAAGATTCGCATGGTTGGCGAATCTCAAACCCAAAGACAAAAAGCAATTTACCTTTGAGCTGAAATGAAAGCTAAAAAGTGTCAGTGTCACGGCACATGTCCGAAGTGTCCATTGAAGTAACCCAGCAAGGATTCAATTAGAGGTATCTCCAGTGTTTGAAAGTGGGCTTGAACTACCCCTGTAGAGGGGGATTGGAGAGAAAGAGAAGGGAAGTTTTCTTCTGTAATTTTACCAGTCACAGAAGTCCTCGCTAAACAGACAACTTGAAATAAGTCCAACAAATGACACTGGATGTGGTCTTTTTGAATGTCTAAATTTATCTTTTCCACTTAATTTTTCTTAATGTTGCTCCTAAGTCATTTCTAATGTGTTCCTGGTAATAAAAAAAAAAACACACTTAAATTTCCAGAAGGAAGATGAACGGCCAGAATTTGAGACAAATGTCCGTGTACATCTGGTCCACCCGGGATGCTCGGACTGCCCCGCATGAACGCGGGCCCCTCACCATCTGCTGCGGAGTGTGTGAGGGGCTGCGGGCTTCTCAGAAGCAGGCTCAAGTCCCAAAGCTTCTGGTCAGGAATTCTCACCAAAGCAGGTCCTGAGTTTCCCACTACTGAAAAACTTCAAGTCAAGGGCATTCTACCTTTCAGCCCGGTTTCTTAGTCTTTAGCTGAGCTTAAAGAACTGAATTGGGTTTTGTTCAAGAAAATTCGAGTGAGTCAGGTCAAACTCTATGTTGTATAAGTCGTACAATCCTTAGAAGCCCTATAAAAGCATTTCTCTTGGAGCGCCATGACATCCTAGGTAGGGGGGCTCATTATTTTGGTTTAATAGATAAAGAAGTTGGGACCAGTTAGCAGGTACACGATTTATTCAGAGACCCTCAGGCAGGAAGTAGACAGCCCTAGATCCTTGGGGGCCCTGGTTCCATACCCACGACTCACAGACCTGACCACTGCAGCCTAAGGGGGGCCAGCCAGGTCCTGGACACTGGGAGTGGCTACCTGACCTTGCAGATCCACTTTCTTTCATATTCTGGCTCCAAAGTGTTATGTCACCTCCAAAGTGAGGTTAGTGTCATTGGTGATGTTTAGTGGTGTTTTTAGTTCATTCTTGGGTATATTTTCACTGTAAAAGGGTCTAGAGGCACCCTAGAGAAGGGGGCTATGGGGTGAACTCTCCAGCACATTTCTGTTTGTGGGGGTCTTCCCAAACATACCACACTGGCTACTCCGCCTAGTTGGAATTGTGTGCGAACACAAAAGGACAATGCCCCCGTTGTGGGGGAAAGAATGCTGGTGCAGGGGACAGGATGTCCCATGTCCACTCCCCCACGGTCCCCCAGGCTCAGGCGTCGATGGAAGCACGGGTCCCCTTGTGTGAGGGCCTGGGAACGGAGCTTTCTTCCACAGGCTTCTTCCTATCAGATTCTGCCCTATTCTGGTAAGTCCATGGGAAATGAACCCACCCAGGAGTCTGGGCTGGCCCCGAAAGGAAGGTAAGTCTAACAAAGAGAAAGTCATTGCCAATTTTAGACACCGCATGTTCACAGGAATAAACAGCCAGGCAGCAGTGGGAAAATGGGTGTGAGAGCCACACGCGTTCTAGCTACACAGAAGCGGGCTGTCTGTTTCAAGCCTGGTCAAGCCAGAAACAGGCCGCCTGTGTGATTCCTGTGTGTAGGCTCCTGTGGAAGCCAGGGCAGGTGGGGAGGTCTAAAGTGCATGCACGCCCATGTACACACTCGCCCACCCACACGCCTGCACACGCACACACACATAAGCACACGCATGTATGTATCTTATAAAAAGTCTCACTATTATTCCTGCAACAGGTGGTATTTCGATTTTGCTTTTTCCTTCTTGAATCTAGACTTTTTTCCTCTCTGCTTACAAACCTTTGACCCACCCCCATCCCCATCCCCAACTTTAAGTCTGTTGGTGGCACCTTTCTCTGACAAGAGGCCCCAGGAAACTGCCATTCATTGCCCCCACCCCCACCTGAGTCCTGTCTTTCTGCACCCCTAGATAAGACGTGGCATAAGCCGGGCCCAGGCCCCCAACACGCAGCAGGTTGGTGTGTCTGAGCTGAGTCTTGTCACTCCTTTTACTCTCGGGACTTTCTCCAGTTCAGGCTACTGGAAGGTGTCAGGAGGGATGTTCAGACATAGACATCAAAGACGCTGTTTCCTCTCTCCTTCTTGCACTGAGTTTGGGGTGCAGGTCTTTCAAAGCCTGAGGTCTCAAGGAGTGAAAATCCTGTTTCTGCCAAAAACAAGAGTTCAAAAAATAAATGTGGTTCCAAGAGTTGGTTCTTCTCACTCCTGAGAGAGAGGGAGAGACAGAGAGAGAGAGAGAGAGAGAGAGAGAGAGAGAGAGAGAGAGAGACAGAGACAGAGAGACAGAGAGACAGAGACAGAGACAGAGTCAGAGGAGAGGTTAGGGGGACAGGAACGTTTAGATGGGAACAGACTTCATTGAGGAAGGGGACTTACTGTTGCTGTCCCCACACCCCCACCCAGGGGGACATGGCCATAGCCGGGAGGGTGCAGAGACTGGCCTTAGAATCGGGACAGCGCCAGGGAGTTGCAGGGACAT